>JASDQU011248840.1:14991-25333 GCA_032191745.1 Picea mariana
TTAAACAAGTTATCTTAATCATAAGGGACATGTAGCAAAGGGGTATGCATGTCTATCCAAGTATTACAATGATATTTCCTTTACATGTTACATATATACAAGTACATAAAATTAACATACTCCATCCCATTGAAACACTAGGTACAAGCTTAAAGTTTTTCAAGGAGCAATACATCAGATCAAAACATGACATCATAGACCTGCTACAAATACAAAGTGTGATTCACATTACCATATAGTCAAGTATGCTTTTATTCAACATGCAAAATTTTATTAGAGGTTTCCACACTATAATAAACAAGTTATCTTAATCATAAGGGACACGTAGCAAAGGGGTATGCATGGCTATCCAAGTATTACAATGATATTTCCTTTACATGTTACATATATACAAGTACATAAAATTAACATACGCCATCCCATGGAATCACTAGGTACAAGCTTAAAGTTTTTCAAGGAGCAATACATTAGATCAAAACATGACATCGTAGACTTGCTACAAATACAAAGTGTGATTCACATTACCATATAGTCAAGTCAGCTTTTATTCAACACACAAAATTTTATCATAGGTTTCCACACTATAATAAACAAGTTATCTTAATCATAAGGGACACGTAGCAAAGGGGTATGCATGTCTATCCAAGTATTACGATGATATTTGCTTTACATATTACATTTATACAAGTACATAAAATTAACATACTCCATCCCATGGAAACACTAGGTACAAGCTTAAAGTTTTTCAAGGAGCAATACATCAGATCAAAACATGACATCATAGACCTGCTACAAATACAAAGTGTGATTCACATTACCATATAGCCAAGTTTGCTTTTATTCAACACACAAAATTTTACCTTCATTGTCCACCATCATCTGACCTCCACCGTTGCCACAAAACTTCCACAAGAACTTTCACTAGCTTCCCTTAAACTAAGGTTTCTTCACTATGGGTTTCATCCTTTTGTACCTGAAAAAAAATTGATCATTGATGTCCATATAAAAAGAAATCTATCTACCAGGATACATGGGTACCATCCATTGTCTTTTTCAGTTCTCTAAGAATTCTTTACACTTACATGGTTCATCAACATGTTAGACTCCCCCTTAATCATAACTTGGTCCCAACCATCTCACATTCTTAGATTACTTCACACATTCCCCTCTTCATCGAAGATTCAACTTCTTTGATTCAACATCAATCTAGCATACGAGTACACTTGTCACCTTCATACCTATCTAAGTGGTTTATTCCACATCCTATTTGTTCATAAGAAAGATACACTCTACATGATCACATGTGCTACCATACTAATATATGTAGGCCTGGATAAAAGGACTTACAAAACACCTAGGGAAATCAACTTGCCTATGTCTAAGCTTTACAACTTGGAACAAAAACTCTGTGGTGTCGGGTACAACCAATCATGCACCCCATGCTTCTCAAAAAACACATATGAACCATTACATCAGATACCTTATATGCAAGACTACAAAAAATATCAGCAAGAGAAAATGATACTTTTGATAAGAATATCGTCTTCCTCCCCTGGAATCATGCACATACTTGGTGTCTTTGTCTATATCTTTCACATCTATGTTCATTGTTTGTCTTAGATCTCCATACTTCCCTTGTAATTTGTTAGAGTTGTGAATTCTAACAAAATAACTTCTCTGACATATTGAGGTTGCGAAGCTCAATATGTATGCTAACTAAATCCAAGACTTATAAATTACAAAGATAAAATTTGAACACTATCGAAACATTAAATACATTTTAACGAGTACCATCACATGTCTACACCAATATGTATAAGCAAAAATTGGTCCAATGATCAAATCATGTTGTCACCATGCACATGCCAACAAATCTAGAGATTTAACCATGCTCTAACGAAAGATGTTATCCATCTTAGCTCAGACACACCAAACAAGTGATCAACTCAGACACACCAAGTGATTCTCATAATATTTGAAGAAGTTGTCCCCATAACAATAGAATCATGCAAAACAACAACCCTTTAGTACACCATGAACAGGGGCCAACTTTTGCTTCACACCAACATTCCTAATCTTTTGAGAGGGGTCAATAAAAGATCATACCCACATAGTGTGACCTAATCAAACCCTAGTAGAAGGGAACCTTACTTTCTCTGGCATACCCAAGCACAACCACCATGCTATATTCTGACACAACAATCACAATATCACAGTCCATCGGTGCCTCCTCTGTCAATATTTAGACAAACTCATACCATTATTCATACATAGACAACTTGAAAACAACATAACTGGGAAGAGAGGAATATATGTGTTAAAAAACACAAGCCATCTTCTTCTTCTACAACATCAAGCACATCGTGCTCACTCCATCTCTATCCATGACAATAATCTTACTATATCTCACCTTTCACTCATATCTCATCGTAAACAGTTTCATGTTCCTCACCACAAAATCACATCGATTTCATCCATGGAAATGTCGACGGAAACACTGGTTCCATACTTTCAATTGCCACCTCCGACAAATCCTCAACCCCTTCAAATCACACGTAGTGAGTGCCTTTCTTTTTCGACACGAGTCTGCATCAGCGCAACATGTCTTAGATTTGGTAACCTCACTAACCCAAGGTGAAAATTCCTTTGGTGTGTTAGGAAATTTAGACACTTAGGACTTAGTTAAGATCAATTTGGTCTAATGTGTCATTAGGTAAAAGTGTGTTTCTTTAGTATGCATTAGTATGCATTTGTAGTTAAGAAATAAGATGGTCATGATATGTTCCCGACATAGAGTGATCTGATGGCTCATATTCTCCTCGATCTTAACAACTACATTGATCTATGGCTTAACACCTGATTGGTCCATGATCTCTATTTAAAGAGCATGAAGGCTCATTTGTTGATGATCAATTGTGAGAAACTCTCTTGTAAATCTATCTATAATATTTTCTTTTGCATTAACAATTGCTCTAAGTGACCACATTGGTTGGGGTCATGGATGTTTCCCCACATGGGTTTTACCATGTAAAAACATTGTCGTGTTGATATTTGATATGGTTGTGTTAATGGTTACTGAAGGTGTTTGTCCTCTATTGGAATACTTGTGTTGTCGAACATGGTATCAAAGCACATTTGAAGACCCGATCCCATTATAGATTGAGATCTTGGAGCCATATTGTTGCATCTATGGTTTATGTCATTTCCATACATTTATGGGATGAGAGGACTATTTCATTTCATCTAGAGCACTCGTTTCAGTTAGCAACACTTTTTGTTTCACTAAAAGATGTTTATGTTTTCTCGAGATACAACCATTTCAGTTAGATCCAGAGGTATAAAGTCTGAATACGCCCTTTTAAATTTTTACAGAGATAATATTTTAGTATTCTGTTTTTTATTTCTGGGTTGTTACTCTTTTAGATCTATCTATGCTCTTTTCCATGTGCTTTGTGCGATCTCGGCAAGTCAGAAATAGAGTGGAAAGAGTTTTCTTGTTTGTGTATGCTCTTTGTCGTGCACTCTATGCAATCTCAATAAATAAAAAAGAGGGAAAATTTGCATTTTCTGGGTAAGATAACCGAGATCTAACCCTTGTTTTTTTCAAGAAGTTATTTTTTTTTTTTTGTGTGTGAATGCATGAAAATAAATTTTTATTTCAAGCGTGCACTCCAAGGTTGTCTTCCACCACCACCACCACCACCACCACCACCACAACAACAACAACAACCCTGATCCTCTTTCTTTAGACTATAATGTGTTTTGCACTGGCTCACTTGGTTGAAAGTTACTTTATTAGTGAGAGGTCTTAAGTTCAAGTCTATTTTTTTTTTTGAAAAGTTCATGCATTCACTATAAAGTGTATTTCACTTAACTATAAAAGTGAATCATTATTGAATTTAACTTTAATATTTTATTTTAATTTATTTTTTGCATCTAACTTTCATTTACAAAGTAACTTCATTGTAAAAGTGATTCTTGCTTATTCTATAAAAGTGGGTCATTTCATAAGTAACTTATTTAAAAACGAGCGTATAGGCATAGTTAGGAGGAAGATCACCACATGAACCAATTTCTACTTTCCACATGCCTATTTGGTTACCGTTTATGCCTTTTTTCAAAAGGGCATAACTTTCACATTCAAAATTTGTTTTCAGTGTCGTTTTTTTAAACAACCTATTTTTTTCAAGAAATTTCCATCCAAACCATAAATTTCAACTTTTAAATCCATATTCTTTGCATATTTAATATGGCTTATCCTAGTGATATTTTTCTTACCAATACCAACTACTTCTCATGGAAATCCCATATGGAAGATGTATTAATAAGTAAATGGTTGTTCTAGATTACCTTTGGAAAAGAACTAGAACCTGTTGATGATGAAAATAAAGTCAAATGGGTTAATAAGAGTGATTAAACACATGGACTAATCATAATGTCCATCTCTCTTGATTTAAGGTTTCACCTTCAAGCAATTGATGTTCAGATCCAACTTGGACTAAGATTGAAGCTTTGTTTAGTAAACACAACATTATTTGAGCCCACCAAATAGAAAATTGGTTAATAACTCTAAGTCCTAATGATTTTCCTTGCATTGAAGATTATTTATCTAAGTTGAAAACACTTAGAATTTTATGTATAGACTGCAAAATCGATATTAAGGAAGACTGTTGCATCTATATTATTCTTTTTAATCTTGGTAGTGCATATTATTTCCTTGTATCTATCTTTTATGCCACTAGAGATGCTCTAGTGAGTGCCTATAAAATCCCACTCTTGAGTCTTTTTGTGATGCTTTTATTAGAGAGAAAGATAAACTTGTGCAACTTGGAGTGATTAACACTATAGGTACCTCCAACAAAGCCTTAATGGCCCAATAGAAAGAAAAATCCAAGGATACCAAAAAGCAACATCCTCACCACAACAACAAGCCAAAAAAGGGTCCCAAACCCTCTCATCCAACTTATGCTCCTAATGGTGACAAATGAGCAAAATATGAAAGTAAGAAGACTGAAATACATTGCAACTTTTGTGGGAAATATGCTCACGTGGAGTCCAAATGTTTTAAGAAGATGGAAGCTTTAAAAACAATGATGAAGAAACGCAACATCAATATTGATTCTTCTTCTTATAACTCTTCTTCTCATGGACATGCACTTTCTGCTTCCATTTTGTCCTTTAATGCAAGTTCTACTTCTTCTTCTGATGAGTGGCTTATTGATTCTGGATCATTTTATCATATGGATAAGGATAAATCCATATATTTTGTTCTTAATGAGTGTAACACCAATTTTATTTTTTTTGGTGATGATAGATCTCTTAGTGTTCTATGGTCTGGAATAGTTCAGGTAGATAATGGTCATTTCAATGATGTATTATATGTTCCAAGTCTTTCCTGCAACCTTCTTTCAGTGTATCATATTACTCATTCAGGTGAAGGTAAAATCGAAGAGCTTTCACCTCACCAAGTTGTAATTAAGGATTTAAAATATCCTAAGCATGTCCCCGCAACTAGAATTGTTGATGATATTACCAAGTTGTACACGTTTGACAACTTTGGTTCATCATCTTTTCCATCGGTTTTTGTTGCTCATAGCGATGACTTGAGAAAAGTTTGGCATGAGCGGTTTGGTCATCTAAACTATAGCTCATTGCAACAACTATGTAATCAATAGATGGTGATTGATCTTCCTCTTGTTTCTTGCAGAGATGGTTTTTTTTCTGGTTGTGTTCTTGAAAAACATCATTGGGATAGTTTTGAAAAATATGCCTCTTGGCATGCCTCAACCCCTTTGCATCTTGTTCACAGTGACTTGTGTGGTCCACTTTCTTCTCCTTATTTCTCTGGTAACAAATATTTCTTAACTTTCATTGATGACTTCTCCAAATGCACTTGGGTTTAGTTCTTAAAAATTAAGAGTGAAGTTTTAAAAAAATAATTGGCCTATAAGGCCATTGTAGAAAAACAATATGGACATCAAATTCAAAGGTTGAGAACATATAATGGAGGTAAATATGTGAATAATAAATTTACAAGTTACTGCACTGCAGAGGGCATTCATGTAACACCTTGTTTCCCCCAATTTGTAATTAATCATAAAATAGGAATTACCATGCTAAGGCATGAGGACAATGTAAATGTATTATTAACTGAGTTGCCAAATAACTGACTGTGGGGGTGAATCCTTGAAAGTATTGTCCATGATATCACTAGAGGAAGAATGTGAAAACTATACAAGAGGGTTCATATATCAAATAACCCCAAATCTCCCTTGATAAGGATGACAAACCTCCTTCGAATCCCAAGGAAAGAAATCAGTTAATGAAGAAAGGACTGGTGGTTGAACAATCAACCACCCCCATGAATGGAAACATGGACTGTCAGCCCGAAGTACCACAGTGACCTGCAGACCTGAGCTTCCTTCTGACAGAAGGAATAGGATAGGTCAGCAAAACCTTCTAGGGTAAGGGGGATACACAAGGGAGAAGAGACATGGGATGGAAGAGAGTAAGCTCATAAGGGAGATGCTCCAGCGTAATCATGAAGGGAAGGCTGCGAGCTTGATGTGGAAGAGCATCTAAGAAACCTCGTCGAGGCCATAACTGAAAGAGAAAGCTTTGAGTTGTAGAGAACAAGACCCGAGCAGAAGCTGGGACAGAGACATAACTCCTGAGAACTGTGAGAACTCCCTGGTGATATCATGGCTTGGCACGGGGGTGGCCAGAGTGCTAAGAATGAATGCCTCTGAGCCTATGGTCGGGTGGAAGGATGAACACCCATAGTCGGTTGGTTGGCGGCAACCTGTAATAGATAAGCGATCTCCTGCCCTGTGTAATTTAGCTGTAACTGTGTATGCATTGGTTATACTGTGTATGCCTTCAGGAATGTGAATGAATGCTTAATGGATATACTGTATCCCTTCTATTTCTGCGTGGTTGTATAATGAGGCAAGTAAGGAATTATATGGTTCAGACATGACTTTTCTCATAAACTCTTGAGTTTTGTAGTGTCTTAAGCTAGAGCCACGAACTGTGAGCTCGTTGACCTTAGGCGTAGTTGCATGTACGATGGTTTACTCACCTAGTCGTTCTAAGTCCCTTGGAGGATGGAGTTTGTTAAGCTCATGAGAGGTAGTGCAAATATGCATAGGCTCTCTGCGATCAAATAGAACCCCAGAACCCCTTGATGAATGAGTGCAATAGTTGTGCGGAAGACTCTTCTAAGAGTCAAGTCCAAGAGAAAGAGCACAAAACTCTCAAGTCCTTCATAGCTAACGAAGCTCAGGAAGGATAGCGAGTTTCAAATACCGAAAGAGAGTACCCTTTTCGTTTGCTAGATGAACGGAAGAGATCCTTTCATAGGATTTGAGGTCTGTCACGACCGTTATATTGGAGGAAGGAATGAAGGCGTTGATATCTCGACCCCTTCAGCCTTCGCAAGTAGCGATGGGATCCAGGATCGTAGATACAAGGATCTGTCGGAGCTTTATTGACCGTTGATCTTAACCCTAGCATAGGCAGGAGAGTGGACTCGACGAAGTCCGAAAAGTCCTGAAGTATTCGGAACCATCCATCGGCACAGGATACATGGCAGTTGGGTAGCATTTCGCTGACTCACGACTTGGAGTGGTCAAAGGGTAAGACCACACGAACTCACGATTCGCGAAATCGCAACGTGATCATGGTCGTTGATCCATGAGTGATCTAGACCATTGGTTTAGTGTGAATAACTTTCAGCGTTTCGACATTCGGGAAACCAAAGGTCAAGACTCCTTGTCTTCGCAAGTCGTGAAATCCTGGTATATGAAACCCCGACACGCTCTGTGGATGAGCCAGTTTAGTGTGAATAACTTTCGATGTTTCGGCATCTAGGAAACCAGAGGACAAGACCCCTCGTCTTCGCAAGTCACGAAATCCTGGTATACAAAACCCCAACGCGCTCTGTGGATGATCCCTAGGTCACAGGACAGGGTCATGTGGTAGAAGGAGGAGGTAGGCGATAGCAGTTAATCAAGGGTCTAAACTCAGGAATTGACATTTCGGGTCCTGAAAGAATATGGACCGTCCATTTGTAGAGGAGCATGGCAAAGATCTAGAGTCGCTGGGGTTCTAGATATCGAGGAAATAGGAGTGAAGACCCCGCCAGAATCCTGAAAGGTAGAATGCTGGGATTTACTCTGGGTCGCTGATCAAGTCGATGATCTGGACCGTAGATCCGGATGATACCGTGCTTTCGGGTTTCGGGGATTGAAGGAAAAAAGGTTCCTTGCAACAGGAATCTCGAAAGTTGAGTTCCAGTAGTGCCATTTGGTGTTAGTGTGTGTTCACTGAGGTGGTCGCATGGAGTAGGAAAAGGGGGAGCCAAAGAGCTCGTTAACCCCATTTCGCGTTTCGACATTTCAAGGGACAGGGAGCCGAGGAGAGCTCGCACACAGAAATCCTGAAATGCGAAAGCCGGAAGCGCCTTTTTGGTAAGGCCTGTGGTCATAGCCAATGATCACATGGAGGAGGATAAGGGAAGGGAAGGTCTACGCTAGGCCCCATAGAAATTTGGGGATTTTGTCCCTCGAAGAAAAGATGAAAAATCTAGGTTGCCATAGTGGGTGTGTGACAAATTGGTTTCAGAGCATGGTTACAACACTTGGCCTGCTTGGGCTCATGTACGAGTCATGTAAGGAGATATTTTTATCTGCATTTTCTCTTTAAGGAGAAGGACTGCAGAATGAAACTATAATTTGGGAATTTCTACGGAATTCCAGCAAAGGAATTATATTTTTCCTTTGTCAAAATGATAACTACTCTTATAGGAGTAGGGATGCACTGATCAATATTACTGATAAGACCTGAGTGTGAATAAAAAAGGTGGAATAAATTGTGCTATGAAGTTGCACGAACCAAAAAAGGGACATGAACTAAGTTGTTCTGTTATAGTGTGACGATGGCTAACTACTAAAGCAGGTAGAGTCTCTTGCAATTGAGATGGCTGGTTAGGTAAGAATTAAGATCCTCATGAAGAACTCTTTCATGATTTAGGAAATATGATAAGGAATGGTAGGATCCTTAGAAAGTTATAATTACTACATTATTAAAATACTAAACCTTGAGCATATAACTCTTCACGATTGAGAGGACTGATGAAAATATGTAGGGTCAGATTACCTGACCTATACTGGCTAGAATCGACAAGAAGGATAATCTGTTTAAACAAGATTAAGAGGAGTCCTTTGGGACTGTTGCTAATTCCCAAGAGTGACCCTTGTTGGTTGTTCCCATAAAGAGAGGGTAACATCCGTATGAGTTATGACTATGGGATTAGTCCTGTAAGTAACTTAAAATCTCAGAAGAGATAGCGAGGAAATTTTGTATGCCGAACGTGCATATAGAATAAAGCTTGTGTTAAAGTTTGAAAACTCCGGAGGTTGAGCGTAGAGTATACCAGGAGGAGTAGTGGTTTTAAGTCTCGAGAGGAAACACTCAGAAAAAATTTCTAAGTTTCGAAGAGTTGAAGCGTTCAAAGGTGAAGCGCAGAAAACTGAAGTTCGAAGAAAGCACAAGTACGGAGGATTGAGCGGGAGAAATCCTTCAGAAAATAATTTTGAAGATTGGATAAGATCGAGAGTCAAGATCCATTCAGAAAGAGTCGAAATGTTTCAAGTTGTTCGATCTCAGAGAAGTAGCACACTGGTTAGTTGCGAGGAGATACTGGAATTTCACAAAACCAAAGGGCTTGGAAGAAGCAACAAGAAATTCGCGAAAAGATCATAAAAGTTGATCAAGGAGAGATCTGGACCATTGATCGTCCAGAGAGAATTTCACAATTTTGGGGATCGAGAGAACGGAGGTGAAAGGTCTTTTGACTTTGCGACACACGAAATCACGAAATCCCGATACGCGAAACCTCGACGAGATCTGAGCTATCAAATTGTGGAAGAATCAGGACCATCAGATTGAGAACTCCGAAATTTCACAATTTCGGGGATCGAAGGATTCAAGGTGCTTCATAACAAAAGTCTCGAAGTCGCGAAATGCGAAATCACGACATAATCACAACCGTTGGTTGGAGAGCTGTTGGTGATCATTGATCTGATCCAAAATGTCAACATTTCGGGTATTGAGAGTTTGAAGGATGGAGAGTCGATTGACTCATATCGCCGATACGTGAAATCACGACGCACCTTTTTGGGTTAGTGTGTGGTCACAAGGTGTGGTCACATGGAATAGATTTGCGTTTAGGCGCTTGTACACACGGGCCGAAATTTGTGAAGACCCATGAATTGTTTCTTATAGGTTCCAGCAGGGAATCAAAGACTGTTTCAGTTCAGTCTTAAGAAGATCCTAAAAC
>JASDQU011248842.1:8221-19912 GCA_032191745.1 Picea mariana
TTTGCTTTCGTCTTTCAAACATCACTAGTTTCACTTTCATAACCTTTGACTTAAGACAAGCCATAAAAATTAACGCTAAATCTAAAATTCATTAGACTTTTTATGTTTGTAGGGTCAACCAACTCGTTTAGGGTTAGGGCCTTGAATTAGGTTGGAGAGGAAACTCTTCAAGGCCATTAAATCAAACATTGGAGTTTGAGTTAGGGAGTGTCAAAGTCTAGTATGATGAAAGTTATCTAGGACCCCTCTCTAACATAGGGGCTAAACATGAGGTCACGTGTGGAAAGGTAGTGGAGATAACCCCTCCAAAGCTGGACCAATCGTAGTGGAGAAAACATATAGAGGGCTTGTCTTGGGATTCCGTCGATTGCATTTTCCACGGAGCTTCGTGGGTCTTGAATCCGTTCGAGGTCCTCAGTTGTCTTCCAGACCACTTGCCTTCGATACCCTTGACAGGTTTCGGGCTCGATACCCTGCTCATTGTGGTCTACCCGACTTTTGACTGTACCCACCTGGTGACTGTTCGCGCGTTGGCAACCTAGTTGCCTATATTTTTAGAGACATACATAGGTGACTATGGGGGTATACCGCGGTACCTAGGACAGACATCGGGCCACGCTTTGCAGAGTATACCTCGAGGATGCTTCCATGTTCAAGTTGAACTTGCACCGGTAAGTTGCTCTAGTGTTGGTTGTTGTAACTGTTCTTCCAACTAGTTTAGTGTTTGCTTGTTTTATCTTGGAGGGACTTTTTTAGTGTGTGTTGTTTTTTGAACGAATAGAAAGCCCTAGGGTGTCTTTGATCTTCTCACATAGTGGAGGATCACGAGCTCCATCAGTCACAAAGGCTTCTGGGTCTATCACTGGTTACACCTCTGCCACCACTAAGGCGAAAGCTAGACCAACAAGGGCCTTTTGAAGCGACCGGGTCACAAGAAATTGTACCTGACCAACATCCGAAGGAAACGACCGTTTTAGACATTGGAGTGAAATCTCTTGGTCCATTCGAAACTCCAACCACTGATCTTTCGGCACCCATCATCGTACCGATTCACCCTTATGAGTGCCAGACAGTGTCGCACACAACAATGGAAACAAATGTTGTCACTCCTTCTGGGAATTCTTCAATTCCCACTACGGTTGTCACCACAAGAGAGTTTCCACCTCCTAACCCACTGTCACCGGTCCGATCCACCATGATCTCGACCACCTCTACCTTGAACAATGGTCCAATCTCGTCTATGGCGGCGGCTACAACCCCTTTCACACCGAGTGCGACAGGCCCTCCTTTCTCATACAGGATGCCTAGCTCAGGTACAAGTCCTGTACTTTCCTACTCCACTTCACAGACTTTAGGTCTGGGGGCAGGGAGCTCTAACGCTCCTCTGCAAGGACACATGGGGGGCACCTTAGCTCCTTTTAATGCTTTCCCTTACGGGGGAGGTCATATACCTCCTTCATCCCATTCGCTCGGTGGCACCCACCAACAATCCACTGGGCCACCCACACACCATAGTTTATTTGGAGCAGGGAGTCAAGGACCACCTTCTCATAATATGACGGTAGGTTCGAAACTGTTTTCTTTGTTTGATGCGTTTGGTAACAACGCTTTCTCGTCAGCTTCTTTCCCGACTGGGGGCAATCCCGGTTACGGACAACCTATTCCTATGCAGGGTATTATTCCTGCACAGGGGGCAAACCCATGAACTTCTTCCGCATCAAGGCCTTGGAATTCTTGGCAGGGATCAGTCCCCTCATCAGGAATGTCAATCTGGGGCAATTATTTTCACAACCAATGGAACCCCGGACAAGGTACTATGCCTATCCCCATGGGATCGGCATGGGGCAACCCTTCCCAAAGTCCTCCGAATGTAATGCATGCCCAACCATCTACGTCCTATTTTGGGAATTAGCCGATGATGTCTCCTCACACACAAAATATGTACGCTGGTCATGGCCATGGTTTTTACCAGAACCCAGGCCAGCAATCAAACTTTTTCTGGCAACCTGGTGCCAGTCAAACTCCAGGTCCCTTTTTCCATGGTTATCACCAACAACCCAAACTACCTTTCCTGGAAACCTTGCATTTGCCAAACTTGACAAGGTTGTTGAATGACCCTATCTATCACGATCCACGTTGGCCCCCTATGCTGACGAAGTTGCCTTCGAACATACCAAAGTTCGAAGCCAAGCCTAACGAAGATCCAGGAGATCATGTGACCACCTTCCATCTTTGGTGCTCGTCTAACTCATTGAAAGATGACTCTGTACAGTTGCGATTGTTACAACGTACTCTCATAGGGAGTGCCATGAAATGGTACATTGAGCTCGACCGCTCAAGATACTCTTCCTTCGACAAATTGACAATGGCTTTCCTAAACCATTTCCAATTACCTGTGAGATAAGATGCTGGCACAAAATTACTAGCCAATTTCACACAGACAAAAGCAGACCATATCTCTAATCACATCCGAGAATGGAGACACCGGAAGAGTTTAATTAAGGTGCTAGTCCCACCAGCATTCCTGCTCGAGTGGTTCCTTAAGTCTTTGGTCCCACAGTTATCCAAAGACGTTGCAACGTCGGGAGTGTTTTCCGAAGAAGACGCTATCATGAGAGCTCAACAGCTTGAGCTAATCTATTCTCAGTCTAGTTTATTATACAAGATCTTGCCAGATGAGCCATGCTCAATACTTGATAAAACCAAACAGAGAGCTGGACCGCATACCGATGGTATTGTTGGTTCAGCACAAACAGAGCTCGCTGAGCAACTAACAAAGCAATTGCAACAATTGTCTATACAACACACAACGACCAACCAAACTACTGTTTTGGCTGCTCCCCCTACTAAAATGTTGGATGTACACACAGTGCAATCGACAAATCCAAAGGCCACCCAGCAGCCTGAAGGAAAGAAAAAAAAAATGAAAGAAGGGTAAGGGGGATAAGAAACCTACCAATAATGTTGGCGAGGGCAACAGTGAGAAACGAAACGTGAGGTATCCGTGCAACCTGTGCGCAGAAGACAACCTGACCCACCAATGTCCTCGGTTTGCAGAGGCCCAAAAGTTTGTGACACAACAACAACCTGTCGTGTTAACCAATCCATTTCAACATGGTCAAAACCTAACCCAAGCCTCTACAAGCGCGGAAGGGGGCAATCAAGGACCCTCTCCGTCTTTGAACAATTCCACATATGCGAATGTGTATATGATGAAGTGTGATGCTTTTATATCGACTAGAGCGCATGACTACAATAAACCAAGCACTTATGAGAAGGGCAAAGAAGCCGAACTCCCATCTCTTCCTCTCCAGATCGAGAAGAATTTGGGCAAAACAATGACACATATCCCAAAAGGCACGTTCAAAAAAGCTTCTCACAACCCAAACACAAGGGCCGCCCAGAATTATTCTGTGGTGAAGGATTTGTCTCAAACCCCTTGTGCGATGTCCACTTTGGAGGTCCTCTAAAGCTGCCCTTCCTAAAGGAAAGCTTTGTTAGCCGCTTTAGGATATACCGAGACTTGTAATCCGGTTACAATCATGCTGGATACAACCGACTTAAAACCTCGTCTGCCTTACCATGTAGCATTTCAGATAGTAGTGGCTCACCCCACAAAAAATTTTACTCGGAATATTTTTCGCAAGGTGGTTGATGAGGGCGCCTCGACATGCGTTATGACATTGGCATGTTGGAAGGCCATTGGCCAGCTCGTTTTGTCTCCGTCACCTACTCTTCTCACTACTTTCGATGGTCGTTCGTTCCGACCACATGGTATCATTCCCTCTTTCCCCATACAGTTAGGAGGGAAGACCGTGTGCATCGAGGTAGAAGTAGTCGACGCATCCCTCGACTACAATCTCTTGTTAGGAAGGAGTTGGACTTACACCATGCAAGCAGTGGTTGCTATAGTTTTCCGGGTCTTGTTGTTTCCACATGAGGACCAGATGGTGACCATTGATCAATTGTCTTTCTCTAGACCTGACCCTTCATTGGGGGTATCCGCGGTCCCGATGATTGATAATCCCAAACCAGGCGTAGTCAACGTAGGGGTTGGTTTGTGCCTATCTTTGATGGGTACCTTTGATTACCCGTCCCCTCAAGGCGATGCCAAGTTCATATCCGACCACCATAAGGTTGAGATTTTCCAAGTTTCGTCATTTTGCACGACTTACTTCAACAATTCGTGGATACTTCCTTCCCCATTGGCCACAATGGAAGGGACAGGGCACCCGGGCATGTCCATGCCCTTGTCCGCATCTGAAGTAGCGTACTCTTTAGTCCAGCAAGCTTTGGCTAACATAGATCCAACTCCTGCACAAGAGTTAGATCCAACTCTAGAGCCTATTTGGGCTCAAGGTTCTCTCGCTGACACCGATTCGTTAGACTTAGTCTTACCCTCCGACGAAGCAGTAATTGAAGCAATGACTAGTCTGGACAAACCCTGGGACGATCTCCATCACAGATCATACTTCCTCCCAGAGTTAAGCAGAATCAAAGCTGGAGAATTCACCTTCACTATGACTGGAGATAGGTCTTGTCCTATTAATCCCTTAGCTACACATGAGGTTTATGCCGAGGGTAATATGGAAACTATCACTAAAACCATACCGATCAATATCTCCAGAACCCCTGGCGTCACGGATAATGTTTTCATCAGAGCTGACTGTTCCCCAGGAGAGATTCAAATCTACACAAATCTATTTAAAGAATTTCACGATGTTTTTGCCTAGTCTTACGAGGAAATGCCAGACATCGATCCAAAAATAGTCGAACATGAAATCAAAACTTATCCATATGCCAAGCCTGTTCAACAGAAGCTTCATCTAGTTATCCCAGGAAAGCATCAGCCATTAAGGTTGAAGTTGAGAAACTACTAAAAGCCGGTTTTTTATATTCTATCCATTTGACCCAATGGGTGTCAAATCTTGTGTCGGCCAATAAGAAACAGGGCACGATTCGTGTATGTACAGACTTCCGTGATTTGAACAAGGCCTGTTCAAAAGATAATTTTCCCACACCATTCATCGACCAAATAATTGATGAATGTGTAGGTTACGAGGCCTTCTCTTTCATGGACGGTTTTTCGGGATATAATCAAATACAAATCAAACCCGGCGACCAACACAAAATGACATTCATTTGTCCATGGGGTACATTCACGTATCGTAAGATGCCCTTTGGTCTAAAAAATGATGGAGCGACCTTTCATCAGGCCATGTCTTTTGCTTTCCATGATCTCAAGCATATAGTCGAGGCCTATTTAGATGATTTAGCATCTCGATCTCGCAAGAGAACGGATCATCCCACACACCTCCGACTTATCTTTGAGCGATGTCGCTACTTCCGGATTCGCTTGAATCCAAACAAGTGCAACTTTTGCGTAACATCAGGACATTTTTTAGGTTTCATAGTGTCAACAACAGGGATCATGGTCAATCCTCTCAAGGTTGAGGCAATAATTCAGTTGCCTCCCCTGCGCACAATCCTTCAACTTCGGATTCTACAGGGTAAGGAGAATTTTTTAAGGCGTTTCATCGCTAAATATGTCAAGATCACAAAGGGATTTATGTGCTTACTGAATAAAGACATTCCTTTTTATTGGGACGATGCCACTCAACGCTCTTTCGAAGCATTGAAACATGCCCTCACAACTGCCCCTCTACTTCGGCCACCTAACTATAACAAAGATTTATTATTATACCTGGATGCAACAGAGTCAACCATCGGCATGGTCTTAGTTCAGGAAGATGATTTGTTCTCAGAATATGTGATCTATTACCTGAGCCAAGGCCTAGTCGGACCAGAACTCAATTATTCTCATATCGAAAAACTTGCATTGGCAGCAATCAATGTTGTTTAACAGTTCCGTCATTATGTTATGTTTCGCAAGACCACCGTCATTGCTGTTGTGAATCCGTTTCAATACATGTTGACATGACGGGTAATAGGTGGAAAGATCGGTAGATGGATAGTCGTCCTCCAGGAATTTGACTTAGATTTCGTTTCAGCAAAATCCAAAAAGTCACTGGTCTTCACAGAACTTATTTCGGAACTTCCGGTTGAGTCAGGTGATGTTATGCCTGAAGAGTTGCCTATTAGAGGAGATATGTTTTTGATCACATCTTCAGATCCCTAGTACAGAGATATACTTATTTATCTCCAGACTTTGAAGTTCCCCACCTCTGCTTCTCGTGATGAGCGTCACCTTATATGCCATCAGGCCAAGAATTATCTCATACTTGACGATACGTTGTATCGAAGAGGTGTAGACTGCATCCTATGCCGATGTCTCACTCACAAAGAAGAAGTTATCGTGCTTAACGATTGCCATACCGGAGCATGTGGCCGTCATTTTTCTGGGTTGGAAACATCCCAAAAGATTTTACGAGCAGGTTACTTTTGGCTGACACTAATCAAAGATTGTATCAAATCGGTCAAGAAGTGCCACCCATGTCAGATCTTCTCTCGGAAGATGAGGGCACATCCCGCTCCCATGTTTCCTATCATCACAGTTGGTCCCTTCACAAAGTGGGGGATTGATTACACTACATGCAACCCTCCTTCAGCAAGGGGGCACCATTATATCATTATAGCCGTAGACTACTTCACGAAGTGGGTTGAAGCTATGCCAACATTTAAATATGATGGAGAGACTGCGACTCTCTTTTTATTCAACCAGATAATAGCAAGGTTCGGCGTCCCGAGAGAGATTGTCACTAACCATGGCAGTCACTTTCAGAACCAGATGATGACCAAGTTAACATCAAATCTTGGGTTGGGGCAAGAACATTCGTCACCCTACTACCCCCAAGCAAATGGTCAGGTGGAAGATATAAATAAATCTCTTAAGACCATCCTACAACGAACGATCAACTCAGCCAAGTCAAATTGACATTTGATGTTATACTCAACATTATGGGCTTATCGAACATCTATTAAGACTGCAATCGGTTTCTCACCTTTTCAACTCATTTACGGGTTGGAAGTAGTCTTGCCTATCGAATTTTAGATCCCGTCCCTAAAGTTGGCAGTACAGTTATTTCCAGACACTTCTCCACTTGAAGAACGGTTATTATACCTTGAGTGGCTCAATGAGCAGCGTCGTGATGCGGCCCTGGCCAACGAGGCTCACAAACATAAAGTCAAGTGTCAGTATGATCGGTCTGTTCGTCCTCAGATTTTCTTTGAAGGCGACCTTGTCCTGGTCTATGACCAAGATAAGGACCCCCTGGGGGCAGGAAAATTCAAACCCATGTGGTTCGGATCTTTCATCATAAAAGAGGTTCTAGAAAAGGGCGCTTATCGTCTGGCCGACTTTGAGGGAAATGCTTTGGCAGACCCTAGAAATGGGCTCTACCTCAAGAAGTATTACTCATAGGTAGGTCACCTTGGGTAACTTTTTGTAACATATGTATAGTCTTTGTACTATTACTTTCTAGTTTCTTTTAGTATTATGGACTTGTCATTTTTTATGTTATCTTTTGTCACTGTGGCAGATGTCAAGTGAATCAGAGGTGTTCATTGGGTACGCAGACGGTGCTAGCCGGCACACTCGGAGGCTTGCCTCCACAACTTGGGTAACTTTTACACCTTGAGGCCAGTTATTATCTTCCGAAGGTATATGCTTAGGTGACACCACAAACAATGTCGCCAAGTACAGTGCAGTTATTGAGTTGCTTCGTGACGCCCTGTCATTTGGTATCTCTCATCTTTGGGTCTATTTAGACGCTCAGCTGGTTGTGTCTCAGTTAAATAGAGTCTACCGTGTTCATGATCCGACTTTACACCGACGATTCCTTAGGGTACATCTCTTAGAACAAAACTTTGATTATATTACATATTTTCATGTTCCTAGGAGATTAAGCCGAATTAAAGATACTCTAGCTAATCAAATTTTAGACTGGCATCTCGCACACATATAAAAAGACATACACATAAACATGTAAATACATTTTAAAGGAAAATATGATCCATAAGACACAAAAAGACATAAAAATCCATATATAATATCATAATCATCAGAGTACATAGGTGGACGCAAGTGCTTCAAAAGTATGACTAGTAACGAGTCATGGGGCTTATTCCCTCAAAAAATATATACAAGTAGTGCTCTCGGCACGTGAAACGTCTAGACTAATTAAGGTCAGGGCTTGTGGGCCTTGTTGTAATGATCCAGAGCGTTTTCCAAACGACGAAACATAAGGACCCACGTCCGTGGTGCCCCCACTACATGAGGTTGCATAGATGGTGGAAATCCTCAATCTCTGCCATAGGGACTGTGTGGGTGAGCGAGGTAAAGTTTTTCTCGACTCATCTCAAAACCATCTCACCCTCACCGGCTGTAAGATCTCCTACAACTGCTGGTCCCTCTATGGCAGCAGGTGCGGCCCATGGCCGAGGACGACGCCTGTTCCTCGCGTAATCCGCAGGTCGCACTGGTCCCACATATGCACATAATAGACACATATTTGTCAAAGAATCTGGTATAAAAAAAAATGATATATAAAAAAACAACAAAAAAATTACATATGTTTCACAAAAAACAAAAAAACGATGCAAACTTACCCATCTCTCCTCGCTCCTCGCCAGGAGGTACCAGTATCTCAGGATTTCTTGAGAAATCAATCCCAACAGAAGGGTAATCCTCTATGACTGGGATCTGTCGTGACAACCAAGCAAAGAAATCGTCATCAAAGGACTCATTGGTCCTTCCACCACCCTGTCGTGGCATAACACTGCCCATCTGCAAACCGCAGGAAGAGAGGCTTGATGTCCTCCTACCACCACTCGAGGACTGAAACTAGGAACTCTTTTAAAGAAGAAAGAGCATAGAATCATCCCGAACCCGAAGTTCCTCTGCATCCGCGACCGACAATCTGTCAGCTGCCTCTTCATACAATCTAGCATTGTAGTGCTCCAGTTAAATATCTATGCATTTAAGCACTGGACTGCACAGTTCATCTGTGCACGAGATGCCTGATGTAGAGCCACTGAACCAGTCATCCACCCAATAAGCAACACAATCACTTGCAGTGATAAACCCGTGATCTTGCTTATGGGCACCTGTGAGCTCGATTGGTCTGTACCAGCCTCATAATAAAGTCCTATCAATTTCGATATGTTATGAGGCCTTGAAGGAAATGTCCGGAAATTGACTGGTTCCCCTCTCCTGGAGAGGCTAGTCAAAAAATATATGTCCTTTGTAGTAGGCACTGGTGACTGCCCCTCTAACATAAATGCCTCTGCATCAGGATGCCAATAATCAACCAAGGCATTCAGTAGCCTAGGTTGTGCCCGTATAAAAGCACATAGGAAGAACTTGAGCAACCCACATTTCATTAAGGCAGCAACAACAATGGGGTCTTCCTTGACCAACTCACTAATCTCCTCATGCTTTCTTTCCCTCCAGTGAACATACATCCTGCAAAACGCCAAGTTCAGGAGGGTTAACCCTTGCTTTTTAAAAAAAAAATCATTAAATAAAGGGTCCAAGCGGGCTGTAATGATGACAGTCACGTGTACACGCATGCAATTTTTCCTCTGCCCGAGTGTACATGCGGCCTATCATAAGACAACCCGCATGGACCTAGGGACAACCTTTTGAAGGTCGACGCCCCCCCAAAACTTGAAACTAAAAGCATAAATAAAGATTTAAATTGCAAGAGGAGAGAGTTTATACTTACTTGGTCCAGACAGATGGTCGTTTCGTCCACTGTAGCTCCCGGAATCACCACTTTTATCAAAGGGGTTTTTTTGCTCCAGAGTCAATTTCCAAATCAGCAATGGTGATAATGAGTTGCTAGCTTCTATTTATAGACTTTTTGGCCCCTTTTTGTCATTTTTTTGGCCCCTCTTATCATTTTCTTTAAATTGAAAACCATTTAGAGTAATTCAGGAGTTGCGTTGGAAGGTTATGATCGGGTATCAGGACATTTTTTTTGGAGTTTTGGGTCACTTTTGACGGTCCGCGGGAAAAACCTCAGATGATCAACTTGAGCATATAGGTTAGGTTTCCACCCCAACTTTTGTATCTCGTTGTCTTTATCCCTTTGCCATAGGATCGATCCCATCAGGTTGCGACACAGAACCATCATTGCTGCTTTAGAAGTGTCACGATTTGGTGGTAGAGCTTACCGAAACATGGATGCCCTAGGTAGATCCTGGTTGCGTTATGGTGTCCATGCTGTCACTAATGAATGTAGGCTTGGGAGTCCTTTTTGTTTTTCCTGATTACGAGTTTGAGCCTCATTTGCATGATTCCTTTTCACTCTTGACCTCACCCTCGGGACTCCCAAAAAACATAACGGGTCTTCTTTTAAGCCCTTTTTAGACCCTCTAAACATGAAAAGATTGTCAAGCGATCTTGTGGCCTTTCACCCTCATTAAACTGAAATTTGAAGTCACGTCTATCCGGCGGTAGTTTACCCCTTTTTTGGTCCGGATGGTTAACTGTATGAACAAAGGTCTACTCTAAGGAACTTCAGTTCTCTAGAAGAGTACTCTCAGGTATCATTTTAACCCTTTTTCGGGCCCGAGGGACTAAATGTACGAAAAAGGAACCCCCACGGAGTCCATAGTTAAGTTCTTTTCAGACTCCCTAAAATTGAAAAGATCGCCGAGTGACCTTATTCTTTGACACTCATTAAAATGGTCCAGAAGAACATTCCTGACGGAGTCCATAGTTAAGCTTTTTTAAGACTCCTTAAAAACGAAAAAATGGCCGAGTGATCTTGTCTTTATCACACTCGTTAAAATGGTTTTGAATAGATGTCTTTTCGGTGCTAGTTTACCCTTTTTCGAACCAACTAGACTACCTTCAAAAAAG
This sequence comes from Picea mariana, assembly GCA_032191745.1. Lineage (NCBI taxonomy): Eukaryota > Viridiplantae > Streptophyta > Pinopsida > Pinales > Pinaceae > Picea > Picea mariana. Next base: position 19,050 of record JASDQU011248842.1, read on the forward strand.
GTACCCCAGTGGAGTCTCCTTTTACGTTTTTTAGACTCTCTAAATATGAAAACCACCGAGCTTACCTTCTCTGGGCTCGTTAAACTCACATCGAAGGACGTTACCATTGTGTGTTTTATTAATCGCATTTGCATACCCGTGTCTTTGGCCTAATGCCGATTCCATGTTGCTCTCAACTGAACCATCTAAAGCATGCCTTATACGCAAGCCCTGTAGCACTTTGCCTCTACGTCTTGACACCTTTGGCCCTCGAAGGATTTTTCCCGAGTGTCCTTGCTTTGAACATCAGTCTTTTCCCTGATCCTTGAACTTGTATGTTTGCAACACTCATTCCTCCTTTGTAACGTAACATTCTTTTATTCTTTTTCCAAAATTATTGAAAAAGACAAAAAAATCAAATATACCCCAAAAAGAGGAAGGGAAAAGTATTTTATTTATTGGCAGCATAATGAGTCGCCCTCGGATAAAGCACATATGTCCGTTTGTTCATCAAACTTTGGGATTTAATACGACCTTAGGAAGCTATTATCGCGACATAGAGTTGTGTCCTCCTCCATTTGGTTATTCTTCCAAACATATGGAGAGTTTGTGTTGCCTCCTGCCTCATAAACTTATGTTAATGCCATGCTGCCATAGTTTCATCATTTGTCATGCTATTGTCCAAGGGAAGTTTTTACCAAGCCTGAGTCGGCCCCTCTGCAGTTTGTCTCTTTCCCTCATGCCCGACCATCCTGAACGTCCAATCAAGTCTTTGTTCGAAATCAATGAAGCCTTCAGTCTGATCATCAAGATTCTCTAGTCCATGACCGACGAGCTGTCGAAGACCTCTGGGTAGTGAAGTCGTACACTCATATTACACTCCT
>JASDQU011248842.1:25369-38552 GCA_032191745.1 Picea mariana
TGTGTGGAATCATCATCTCTAATGTCTGGAACTAATGGAAGCATAAGATTTTATGGATGTTTCACTGGAGGTTCATGCAAAGGACTCTCCTCAAAATGAACACTGTGCTCAATGATGATCCGGTCTTTAGAGGGATCAATCAATCTGTACCGCTTCACATCATCTCGATCTCCCACAAAGATGCAAGGTGTGCTATGTGGATCTAAGGCTTTCCTATTTTCAGAAGGAATATGGGCCCATGCTCTAAATCCAAATATTTAGAAGTTTGTGACATCTGGTTTGTCACATGTCCAAGCCTTAAAAGGTGTCCTATCCTGAACAAATCTGTGAGGTGCTATGTTCTGTATGTAAGTTGTTGCGCCTATTTTGTCACCTAAATGAGCAAAACATAGGTGCTTACAAGCTTAGTTGGGTTAGCTAAGCAAGACAACAGTAAAGGAAAGGGTTAGAAGAATAAAGCATACAATACTAAGCTAAGAATTAAACTAGGAATGATAAAAACAATTAAACTATAGTGCATAAGGACATAAGAACAATAAACAAACAAGACTCATGTCACCAACAGAAATGATTGTATTAGTGAAAAGAAAACACCAAGGGGAAAGGGAGACTTTGGGTCCCTTCTTCATCCAAGGGAGGGCTCTTGGACCCCCAAGATTGAGCTCTTCTTACAACTTGAAAACTTGAAAGAAATGGTGAAAGAATCCCAAGCTAATTCACTCAAAAGGTGATGTGAATAGCCCAAATGGAATGGTGCTAGTATGCTCTTGATGAGAAAAGAGGATTCCCCAAGAGAATAGTAGCAACATAACCTTACAAATGAATTCCTTGAAGATGTAGTGCACCCATGGCCTCTTTTTATAGCACAACTTTGAGGTATTATGCAACCAACTTTTAGTGTGAACAAGGGGCTATTTAGGGAACCTTTAGGTCTTTGACTAGCCACCCAGCTGGATTCATCCAAGATTTGGATGTCAAATCGACTTGGAAGCTGAACCTGAAGTGGGTGGGAGGCCAACCAACATCATAAATGCACCGTTCTTAGGTGTGCATGGCTTTTAGCGTCCACAGTCGCGCATCATGCACATGTGCGCTTTTCCTACGTTTCTTGACAGCGCATGTGCGCACGCTCCCTGTATAGTCATAGTGCATCCTGATTTTATAACTGGTTGTATAGTTTTGGACCTTTTGGAAATTATTTTTGGTCATTTTTGGTCCATGGGTGAACTAATAGCTGTTTGAAGATGTTGGATTCCTGTAACCATTTGCAGATGAAATTTCAGTGATAACAGATGCTCCCTGATGGATGAGGTTAGGAGCATACATATAGTCGAAATTCATCAATGTTTCTTCTAATGAGAGTTCCATTGGAAGAAAGAACGATAGTGAGAGTATCAAGAGCGACTCATTGGAGGGAGAAGGGAACCTGTGGGACTCAACCTTTCGCAATGTGTAAAAAATAAAGTGTGTACAAATGAGGCGGGCATGCCCCATGCTCGTGTGATGTAACTCCAAACATGTGTAAGACAGTAGCTGAAGTGGTATGTTGGTGAAGATGAGTGCAATTCCCTTGGGGCATGTTGATAAGAGAAAAGGACGATTCTAATGAGGAACAATACTCTGAAAAGTAAGCAATGACACTGGTAGGAAGTATCAAGGATTTGGCGGGCATTGATGGCCCAACAAATTTCATAGGTCTTCGGAAAATATAAAAACAACTGCAATAGTCGCAAAGTAAGACCCACCGTAACATGAGAAAGTGTTGAAGTTGAATGTTATGGGGGTCAACGACAGCAGAGAGCAATGATGGTTCTCCCTGTGCCATCTGAGACTCCTCATTGTAAAGGTAATGAGAGTCAAGATATTGTCGCCCTTATAGAAACTATGCTGATGTCGACAAAAAGGGAGACACAGCTCTAAGAAGCGAAGGGCTTCATGAAATCCTTCGGAGAAGATCAGGAACTGATGAGTAATATAGATGACGTCAGGAAGTGGTGAGACTCGAGACTGCCCTTGGTTGGGGATAAAGGGGGTGTGGCAACAATTGTGAAACTGGACCTAGGGTTAAGGGAACGACTAGGCGGGGGTTAGATGGTGCCCAAGGCGTGACAAAGTGGACAAACTCAGAGAGAAAGGGTATAGAGACAGTGAGATACTCGGGGTTTATGGATGATGTCAACCAGAGTAGAAGATAATGGATGCCCCAACCAAGAGCGACATGGGTTGCGTTTGCCAAAAGAAGAAGGTCGCCAAAGGTGGCGACAAAAGCTATGTAAATGCTGGAAACCAAGGCTTTGTACAATTGCTAAATAAATAAATAATTGGGGATGAGTGTACAAATACAGAAACGGGTGCCCCAGTGCAAGATGGCTTGGCCTATGAGGGCACAAGTTGTGTAGGGAACTAGTGGAGGGTGAGGGGCCCCATGGGTGGGTTTCTGTATGAGGTAAATGAATGAAGGGGAATTCGCAGTTGGGAAAACTAATGTTGGATGAAATGGGGGGATAATGATACTGCGAGGGTGCAGTCCAATGAGAATTGTGAAGAAATATCCTAGGATTCCATGGGTCAGGATAGCAATATGAGGAGAAGAAGTTTGTGGCTTATTCTTGAACATGCGTAAGACTATTGGGACTCCCATCCCTAGGGGGTGAAAGCAGCATGAGTGTCGAAGGGTCAAGGGGAGCTTAGAATGGGACAACTCATGTGGGGAAGAGTGCTACTGGGTGACAGTACTGAAAATGTAGCGGAGGTGAGAGTACTGCAGAGTCGGATGGGGGTGTCCTATAGGAAAATGTCAGAGGGTGAAACTGGAAGATGCAGTTGATATTCAAAGGGAATGACTACATGCTAGTGTCGGGCATATACGTGAAGGGGATGCATGGATTTGTGAGGGACAAGTACCTACACACATTAAAACCAAATACTCAACGTGAACAATATATGAAGATAACGAACATATAATAGTTATTTGATAATTTTGAACATGAGCATGCGTACCTGAACGGGGTATGAGAAAATGGATCCCCAGGGGTCGGGGATGGATGGTGACCCAAGAAGTATGAATGTGTAGGTAGCGGGATCCTGATCCCGTGGCTGAAGATGGATCGAAAAATGGATGTCCGGAGCTTCCGGAAGGGAGTATGGAAGTTTTGGAAAAACGGGCCTATATATAGTTGTAGGGCCCACATTGCCACCTTATTTGTACTTGCTACTATAGTGATTGGAGAGGAGATTCCAGAGCAGATTCAGAGATTCTGGGAGTGCGAGGAAGCTGATCCGGGAGGTGCGAGAGTCAAGTTAGTGGTCTCATCCTTCTGTACATTATTTAGGTGTCAATCTTTGGGTAGGACCGTACGGGTGGTCGTACGGTGGGTTTTTGGGATTGTGGCCCCCAAAATGCACTGGTGATCAATGGTGATCCACGCATGCATGCGCGGCTGTAATGGGCACAGTCACGCACGGGGGTGCACAATTTGGAAAAACAGGCGCGCATGGGGTGTACGCATGTTTGAAGCACAACCACACATATGTGTGCGCCCGTGTTGCTGACACTTGCACATAACTGCACAACTGTGTGGTGAATAGGCGTGCATGTGGTGCGCGCCTGTGGGGTAAACAAGTGTGCATGTGTGTGTGCCTATGGGGATAATTCCACGCCCTTGAGGCAAAGCTGAGGGTGAGAAAAAACTTATATTTTTTGGGAGATTTTGGTGTTTTGATGAATTGTGATGGCTGATCGAGTACTGTATATGTGGATGCAGGTGATCACTTGGGACGATGTCGATCCATTTGAGAGAGAGGGACTGGGCACGACTGCGGGAGGCCGTGAGGGATGAGGAGCTGGTGGTTCTTGGTGCTTTGGCGGCCTGTGGGCTACTAAAGTTTTTTAGTGCTCACTGGTGAGGGCATAGGAGTATCTGCTGCAATTCCTGATTTCAATGTGGAGTCCAGAGTTGCAGTGTTTTATTATGCGTGGGGAGAACTTGGCATTCTCTGTTGAGGAGGATGTCTATTTTCTGACTGGGCTCCCTTTTCAGGGAACCCTGCTACTGGCCGAGCCGGTGATAGTTCGAGAGGGGTAGTTGGATACCCTTGCCTGGACATATTGCTCGGGAGAAGATTTTATGTCCAGGTCAGTAGTGAGGATTGGGGTGATGGATGCCCTAGTACATCGTTGTGTGGTAGCGATGATTGTGAGAGTTTATGGGTCGCTCACGACTCAGTGTATTAGTGGCGGCCAATTGAGGATCATGCAACAGGCACTAGGGGGTGAGCATTTTTCCTAGGGCTTGATACTGCACACCAAGATGGTGGGACAAATCACCAAGTGTTGAGCGGCCGACTCAGGGGATTTTGCTTTTGGATCTATTCTGGTGGCTTCGTTTCTAGAGAGGGTGCCTATGTTGCACCCGAGAGTTTTGTTAGATCCACTGGGATCGCGAGAGCTGCGACTACGGTGGTGGGCGACGATTTTGGTTCGTCATGTGGGTGGGGAGGGTGGCCATTACTTCATGGCCGAGGTTGCACAGGTGTGGTGTCATATGCTATAGATCATATTGCAGTTTCCATACTGTGGGATAGATTTTCGTGATGAACCCGAGATGATATTACCCCTGGGAGAGGTATTCGACCGCCGAGGTATGATGTTATTGTTGCTGGTTTTTGATTTGTTGATATTTTTATGGATTTTGATGCTATCATGTGTTTGTTTGTGTAGATGTGGGACTGCGTGGACGAGAGGTCGAGCTGATTAGAGTGCCAGCTTGCCAAGGGCCTGTGAGACCACCGCGGGGAGAACCGCGAGCAGGGGAGAGGCGGCGTCGAGAGGATGCTGGGGCGAGGCCTGGTGATGATGATAGAGTGGCCCAGAGACGTCGTTATGATGACCCCAGTGCAAGGCTGTCACATGCTCCTCCGACCGAGGTCCGGGGAGAGTTTGATGATTTCTGCTGCCGATTAGAGACGGTTCTATGGGGAGTGCCCGAGGGGATGTGGGTGCGGATCCAGGATGAGGGGATCCTGGAGCAGTGTATTGGGCTACTGTCAGAGTCAGAGACCCTGATCCACAGAGCATCTATAGCCGGAGCTGCGATGACTGGATGGTTTCCCCTGGGACCTGAGGGACCTAGAGCTGGTGGGGTACCTCCGCCAGAGGGAGGACCTGGTGCTGGAGCACTAGAGGCACCCTGAGGGCTGGTAGTTATGTAGTTTTGTGTTTGATATAGGCCGGTGAGCCCATTTTGCATAGTTGTGACATCCAGTTTTGTATTGATAGGGATGAGGTGACTCACTGGCCTACGGGCGATGTACTATTTTTTGTAAACACTTATGACATTTTGACCTATATATATATATATACATTTTGGGATCTTGGTAATGTGTACATGTGTTCTGTGTTGATGATTTTTAATGTAGTTGATGATGTCTAATCTATATGTTGTGACAGGCTTCTGATGGTTTATGTGTGTGTGAAGATGTCTTGATGTGACATATGCCAATCTAGTATAATGTTAGCCATGTTATATGTTATTTGATTGAATTGTCTTGGGATATGTGTGAATGTGATGGAATCAAATTGTCAAGATAACAGTCTAACTTGTAGGTATTTGCAGAAGAGGCAAGGATCGCGAATGCGGTACACATTATTGAGCTGGAGGACAACTACATGGGAATCAAGTAAAACGATAAAGTGACGAATATGGTGATGAATGGCCTCAACAAGGAGACCAATGGCGACGATGTATTCTACGTGATTGTTGGTGGCCGAGCCTAAACATATGTTGCTGGTGTGGAGCAGGTCATGTGAAGGTGAATAGAGGGCCCAAGCAGCTGAAGCGAGATTTTGTGTCCAGCGGCTAGCTCCGTCGGCGTAACCGATGTGGTAGGCCAATGGCAATGGCATCTGTCAATAACATGAGTGATAGATTAGATGTGAGGTATGGATAAAAGAAGATTAAAAACTCTACAAAAGACGTACAAAAAAGAAAAATCCTAGTGTAGTATGGCTATGCTGAGGCATAAAATTTCTTTAAGTACAACTTGTTGACCGGTTCTTTGAGAGGATGGCCTTCGGGGGAGGCCAAGATGTATGCACCTTTAGTGAGGCAATGTTGGATGATGTACGGTCCATGCCATAGGGACTCAAATTTTCCATGGCCAAGGGTATCGTGAGTGACATCATAAGCAAGGACGAGGTCACCTTCGTTGAATGAGCGAAGGTTGACATGGTGATCAAAGGTGGATTTTGACCATTTTTTGGATGCCTCATTGTTCTGTAATGAGGATCAACAATCTTCATCCAGGGACTCTAAATTCAACAAAAGCTGCTCCATTGGAGCAGTGTTGGGAAATAGCTCAATGTTGGTGCATAAGGTGGGGATTTCGCACTAGATGGGAAGAGTGGCCTCAACCCCGTGGACTATATGAAAAGGTGTGAAACCAATGGCAGTTTTGACTGCTGTGCGATAAGCCCAGAGCGCGGAAAATAACATATGATGCCAATTGGTTTTATGTTTATTAACCATGCGCTGCAACATGGTTTTGAGGACCTTGTTAACTGCTTCTACTTGTCTGTCGGACTGAGGGTAGTATGGTGAGGCAAACTCATGGGAGAAGCCTAACCTGGATGAGAGTTCAATGAAAATCTCATTCTCAAAATGTTTTGTGTGATCAGAGACTATTTGGGGTGGTACTCCAAAGTGGGATATGACGTGGTTAAAGAAAAAATGCGCTGCTATGTTAGCGGTGTTGTTGAAGGTAGGCATGGCTTTAGCTCACTTTGTGAAGTAATCAACTGCCACTATGATGTATTTGTGTCCATTGCTGGATGGAGGGTTGCAAGTCATGAATTCGATGCCCCATTTACAAAAGGGGCATGCAATAATGACTGGTTGTAGAAGAGCAAGTCGTGTGTGTGCTTTGTTGTTATAAAGTTGGCATTTATCACATCGCTTCACGGCATGAATGCAATCATGGAATAATGTAGGCCAAAATTAACCTATGCGGATGATTTTCTGAGCGGTGGACATCCCTGAGAGATGGACCCCACAAGCACTACTGTGGCAGTCCTTCAAGACTCTATCGGCCTCGTTAATAGTCAAGCATCCACAAATTATGGTGTCAACCCCTCGCCGATATAAGATATCCCCAATGAGGAGGTAGCGGGGTGCCTGGTGACGAATACATCGACAATCGTCTCTAGAGAGGTGGTTTCTGAATTTTTGTGTTCGGAGATAGACGAGGAGATCACCATACCAAGCGTCATTTGAGGGGATGTAAAAGAGATGTTCATTGGGGAAGTTGGTATTGACCAGTGAACTGGTAGTGTCGAAGGGAAATGTCGTGATAAGTTCGGCGAGGATGAGAGCTTTCTTTCTCTTGGGTGTTGTAAATTCGAGGTTGTACTCTTGAAGGATGATGATCCATCGAGCAAATTTACCGTTAATTTGCCGATGACTGAACAAGTATTGCATGGGGTTGGAATCTACTATGACTTTGGTAGTTTGAAGCAGAATGTAATGGCACAGCTTCTGGACTATGAGGAAGACTGCAAGGGCTAGTTTCTCTTCGTAATTTTATTTCAAGGGTTTCCCTGAGAGGTTTTTACTAATGTAGTAAATGACATGCTTGCGGTCATCATCCCCTATTTGAACGAGAACTCCTGCTACTGAGACGGTTGAGGCCGATATGTAGAGGATATAGTCACGATTATAATCAGGTGGACTAATCAAAGGGGCGTTGGAGAGAGCCGTTTTAAGATCATCAAAAGCATTTTGGGCATGTTTATCCCAGTGGAATGGGATGTTGTGGCGTAGTAAGTGAAGGAAACCGTGTGCTTGAGTGGCATAGTCTGGGACAAAGCGCCGTAAAAAGTTATCTTTTCCTTGTAGGCTCTGCAGTTGGCATAAATTCCGAGGAGGGGGGATTTTCGTGATGGCTTGGAATTTGAGGGGATCCACGGTAATACCGCTTTGGGAAACAATGAATGCAAGAAGGCGGCCAACAGTGATGCAGAATACACACTTGAGGGGATTCAAGCAGATATTGTACTGACGACACCTTTGAAAGATGATTCGTAGATCATCAAGATGCTGAGTACGTTTCTTGGATCGAGCGGTGAGGTCGTCCAAATATGCGAGGATGATATGAGCCAGGTCATGAAAAACGTATTCCATGGCCCGTTGGAAAGTGGCGCCGACATTCTTGAGGTCGAATGGCATGACATAATATGCAAAGGTGCAACAAGGGGTAGTGAATGTGGTCTTGTATTGATTGACAGGGTGAATTTGGATTTGGTTGTGGCCAGAGAAATCGTCCATGAAGGACAAAGCCTCGTGACCTGTGCAATCGTCGATAATTTGGTCGATGAAGGGCGTTGGAAAGTTGTCTTTGGGACAGGCGTGATTGAGGTCGCGGAAGTCTGTACAGACACGGATAGTGCCCTATTTTTTGTTAACAGGGACAAGGTTGGAGACCCATGACGTATAGGCGATGGGGTAAATGAACCCTGCAACACGTAATTTGTCAATCTTGGCTTTGATGGCTGCTACTTTGGATGGGTGTAGCGGTCGTTGTTTTTGGCAGACCGGTGTGATATCAGGCCAAGTGTCGATGCGATGTTTAACAATAGAGGGGTCAAGGCTGGGCATCTCCGTGTATGATCAGGCAAAAATGTTCCGGTATTTTTGGAAGAGAGTTGTGTAAGCAGTAATTTCTTCAGAAGTGCATGCAGCGCCAATAGTGATTTCCTCAATGACTCCCTTTTTGATGGAAATATTGATTTTAATGGTGGGGGAAATTATGGCCATATTGCCTTCTTCAAAAGCATCAGTGGTAGGGATAGGGTTGTTGAACCAATCGATATGCCCTGATGGGATAAAATCCTTGGTTTCGACTGCGTATATGGGGTGTTGGTTAGGAGGCGCGAAGGCTTCCTGTGAAAGGAAGAGTGATCGGTGGTGTAGCGCATCCCATGGGAAGTTGGGGGTGATTAATTCCTCGAGTATGTCCTCGTCACAGTGGAATTATCGGGAATACAAGGGGTCCAGAAGAGGAATATCGGTGACTATCATTATGTGATTTCCATCTGGTGATGAAGAAGCAAGGAGAGTGATGCAAGGAGATTGTGATGGTTGACTCGACATAAACCAAATATCGATATATTGAGGGTTAAAAATGGTAGTCAGGTGTAAAATTACTGTGGGGAAATGAACCGGGGAATTGGAGGAATTTGGGGGTAAATCCTCGTATAAGTCATCCAAGAACCATGGGGGAGTAGGGAGTGCCTCAGGTTCTGGTGAAAAGATATGAACCATAACAAGTGATGGGGTAAGGATATTCACTGGTTTTGTTGGGGGAGAGGGTGTATGATTTTGAATAAGGGCCAGTTGGCGACGTCTGTATTCAATGATCATAGGACATTGATATGTGAAATGATCAAGTGATTCACATAAAGAGCAAGGAAATCTCATCCATTCATTGACTGAGGTCGTGACATAATGGATGTCGGTGACGTGAGTTGGGGTGGGTCCTTGTTGAAAAATCTGGCGTATGACTGCTAGCGTCTGCCGGAATTGAGGTAACGCTGGACAATGGTGTGTGTAATGGCCATATTCTAAACAGATGGCGCATGCGAATTTGGTCCGTAGTCCTTTGTTATGTGTGTCCTGGGAGATAGCGAGAATACTGGAGGAAGCGATGAGTGATGGTTGTGCTCGAGGGAGTTGAATGATATTACTTAACTCGGGGAGATATGGGCACTTGTTGGTGGGGTGTCCGTCTTTCTCGCGTAGTGCGCAAGGAGGTTGGACACGTGGGGGAAGTGGAGCAATGGGCTCCTTCTTTTTTCGCCTGCCCCCATCTGTGGCAGGGGGGTTAGTGAGTGGGGTTGTAGGTGGTATGGTAGGGGTGAGTATGGGAATCTGCATCAATATTCCTTCTAATTGGGGAGGGAGGGATGGTTTAGGGACCATCTTAGGTGGATGTAGATACCAAACTGGGATTGCCAGTACCATATTAGGAAGGGTAAGCATTGCAGCTACCTGGAAAGCTTGTACACCTGGTGGGGAGTAAAAGAAATGGATTTGGGTAATGGCCATGGGGGAGGGGAAGATCAGGAATGGGTTGAGTTGAGCTAGTTCTAGGGGGTTTCTAAGGGAGAATTTCTGTGACTAGTGGGACGCCAGGGATAAAAGAGGCCTCGATGGGAGGGAGAGTATCTTCAGTTGTCGTTCTGTTGGAGGATATGACACATAGATGGGATGAGGGATGGCAGAGCGGTGGTGCTCCGTGGTATGTCCCTAGTAAGGAAGGGTCTTTGAAGATTCTGGGGCCCATCTCGATGAGTGGATAGGCGTCAGAATTAGTGTGGATGGAAGGGAGGATGTTATCGATGTTGGATGAGGGGTTGGGCTCATAATGTGACACTTGATCGATGGTAATGATTTTTCCGTTATGGGGGAACATCATGGGTCGAAACACAGAAGAGGCGACGACCTTCATAGCATACATGTAGCTACGACCAAACAAGATATTGTAGTCGAGCGGGGCATCGATAACCTTAATGTCAATTAGAACGGCTTTGCCCCTGAGCTCGACGGGGACATTTTAGAAGAGTCCCTCGGGGGATGAGGGTCTTCCATTGTAGGATCTTAAGGTAATGGTAGATGGTATAAGTTCGGGGAAACCAAGTTTCTGCCATACAGATTTTGACATAATGCATGTGGATGCACCCTCATCAATGATGCAACGATGAACTATAATGATTCAGATTTTAAATGGGATTTGAAAAGCGATGAGAGCGGGGAGGCGAGGTTCTCTGCTATCGAGATCAAATGTGATGAGTCGGGTATATGTAGGGTCAAATTCCCCGAGGGCGGAAAGTAACGACTTCCGTTGAGTAGGACAAGTTTGAAGGACTTCTAAGACTGACATAACAGCAGGAGATTGTGTGAAATCGTCGACCAAAATGTAATTATGATCCGCCCTAGCCTGAGGGTTGTGGACATTCCTGCGTAAGGGGATGCGAGGAATACGAAGGGGTGGGTCAGTATTAGGGCAAGGAATCATCAAAGGGGGCCCAATTACGACTAGGGGTGCGTCCGAGGTGGTGGGAGCAGACTCAGGAGTTGCGCTGTATTGACAACTGCGTGTTTGTAGAAGAACTTCTTCCTCACTAGTGAGGAGGATAGTATGATCAACAGGATTGCTTGGATTGGGATATTTTCCTATCTATGGTAGGGTAGGTTGCAAGTCTTGTTGGGTTGTTCATTACTCCCTGGTGTGGGATGGGTTTTTGCATCACGGCTGGGGGTGGTTGTTGCACATATTTCTGTGGGGCCTACTGGGGGGTAGGCGGTGCCGGGGGACGTGGTCCACTTACATATTCTTTCATCCTTTTAAAGTCGGTGATTTGGGGGCAATGGTTAGTGTAGTGACCAAACTCACCACAAAGGGTGCAAGGGAAGTTGGTCTGAAGTTTGTTGTTATTTTTCCCTTGGCATTTATTATTGCCCCCTTGAGGGTTTTGGTTTCCCCCAACAGGTTGGTTCTGCTGGGGTTGGTTCTGGTTTCCTCCTGGGCCGGGATTATTATTGTTCTAGTTTTTTCCTTTCTTTCTGGTTTTGTTCAATTGATGGGATGGATTTTCCGTATTCAGTTGTTCAAAATTTTGATAATGTTGAATGGGAGAGGGCTGAACAAAATTAACCCAGCGTGTGGGTGTCCTTGTGGTGGAGCCATGGGCTGTGGGGGGATAGGAAATGGAAAGTATGGATTGTGTTGTGGCAATGATCCATAAGGTACATAGGAAGGCGTGGCACTTTCACTAGTGCTTAGGGTATAGGCTGAGGTAGAGGAAGTACCAACGTTTGGTTGGACAGGTGGGCGTATTATGGGTGTTGGCGGGGGTCCATTGATGGGTGGAGGCAGGGCAACATGGTATGGTTGTTGATAAGGAGGAGGATAATAAGAGATTCCTCCATATGCCGACGGATATTGGGGTGTGCCATACATGGGTGGTTGTTGAGGCCGTGGGTTGTGGTGTGTAGTGTTACCGATCAATCCATCTGCTGAGTGAGACATCATGGGTTTGTCTTGGCCGAATGGCACGGGTATTGGGGCATTTGGGAGTACCGTGTATAAGTATCTAGACTAGGCGTAAATGAGTTCGAACTATTGGGTTTTGCTAATGGCTTCTTCTTCAGACTGGGAGAAGGTGGCGACCACATCTTTGGCAAGGAGGGAAATAAGTGATTTGAGGAACCAATTGAGACATTGTTGGGGGGTAGCGTCATCTTTGTAGAGACTACGTCGCCGAAGCCATTCGTGAATGTGGTCAGCAATATGTGTGGAGGCGGTTTGTTTGAAGTCTGAGAGTATTCAAGGCCATTGTCGTGACGAACGAGTAGTTGAAAGAAGGTAAAAAATGTTTTGGCCAAGGATTCAAAAGTCGTTTGGGACCCAGATTTTTCTTCTACATACCATTTGGCTGATGGGCCAGTGAGAGTATGTTGAAATAACCTCAATCGGACGAAATCGTCAATGATGTTGTTTGAAGAACACCATAGGTGAAAGGTCATGATATGGTTGGCGGGATCGTCTCCTGCTTTTCCTTCAAACTTGGGGATGTCTGAAGGGAGTTTGTTAGGCATTGCAGGCCAGGTGGGGTTGTGCAATATAGGATCATTAGTGAGTTTAGTCAAATCTTGGATATTGAGGGAAGCCAAATATCGCATATGGGGTGGTGGCGGAGGATTAATTCTGGCCATAGTGTGACTGGTCTGAGTACCTGACCCTTGGAGGGGGCTAGGTGGGTTCGTACTTCCTCCTTGGGAAGAAGTTGGCCTCCCGCTTCTGTGTAAAGGAGAGCGAGTGGATGGTTGACCTTGGGAAGTGGACCCAGGTAAGGTGGAACCAAGCAATGCTGATCCCAAGACAGTGGCACTCACATGGGTGTGAGAAGGGGGAGCCGATGAGTTGGCAAGACTAGTAACTCCTCCTAAAATAGGAGGGAGATTTAGCAAGCATATGGAATGACGGGGGTTTTGTGGGTCCCCTATGATGTCCGACTAGCTGAGTGAATGTGTGCAAATGGTGGTGAGAGAAATAAGTAAACAAGAGCCTTTGCTGCAATTTCTTGATCCTTCACAATATATTTCCAAATCAGATGTAATCAGAAGGG
>JASDQU011248843.1:10034-34414 GCA_032191745.1 Picea mariana
AACAGGGGTCTCGCCAGTGTTCGACAGAGAAGAGAATAGAGGAGGCAGACCAAGCGTTCCCGTACAGATTCAGGAATGATTTTTGAGAATTGGTAGGGATTTCGAGACAGTCTAGTGATTTATTGCAGAGGCAGTGGCACACAAATCGAGGTAGAGGTGTCTCTTGGGCCTGAAAGTATCAGAGTCAGATCGAGGCGTGGAGATAGTCATTTTTAGGTAATTCTACGCTAAAAACGCAATGGTGATGTTAGTTTTCTGATATGAGCAAAGCTTCTATATCTTAACTCCAGAATGAGGTATACTTATGTATCTTGCCCAATTCTTTTGTGGAGTTAATAAAAAGACCTACCCATTTGAGAGCTGGACCCGGAGACGTAGTCCACCAGGGACAAACTCCTTTATCAAGTTCTTTGTGTTCATATTGCATGCCTATATCTCTTTCCTTTTGAGTTTTTTCTTCTTTATGGTGTACTTTAGTTTATGCTCATTTAATACAATTCTTTAATAAGTCACCTGACAAAAAAATCCTGGATCACTCTGATACCGGTCTGGTGAACCAAGCCTATTCACCAGGTAAATACCCAATGTAGGTAGGACAACAAGTTATAATCCATAAATGATAATATATTATATAATAATGTATATGAATATGAGATTGATATTACAATGAGAAATAAGGGCCTTATATACCCACATAGGGTGCCCTTTTATGAAGAGATGCATCATTTCATTAGGATGTCATAACTCTTCATTATTAATTATTATTTATTATCTGTTAGTATTTATTATTTATTATTATTATTATATATTTATTTATGCTACATTGCCTTCCCTTTAAACATGCTTTGTCCTCAAAGCATAAATACTGAAGGCTTCCCCTTAACTTTTTTTTTCTGGCTCGCACTGTCTTCTCAATATCTTTTGTGCTTGTAGTTACGATACTTGACGAAACAAGATGATATAAAATTTGAATTCATAAACTGATGTGTTTCATCTTTTGGGGTGTGTCCCATCCCAAATCTGTCTTCATTGGAACTGCTCGATTATCGATTGTTCTGACAGGGCTTCTCATTTCAGGCTTCCATACAAGTTGTTTATTTTGTCTTTGTTCCTTTACAATGTTGTATCTTAGTTGTCGGTAAAAAGAACATTGTTCATATTCCTCTTGACTTTGTTGTTGGTTGTAACGATTCTTGTGATTCGAATGACGATAAAACACCTGAATCTCTTTTGAATATTGTTTGTTGGATCTCTCTTTAACTCTTGATACTATTGGTAATTCAACTAGATCGATGTTTATTCCCTTCTCTGAGGTCTGGATTTTTTTAACTGGAAGCTTCTTGATTTCAATAGGTTCAAGTATTGTTTCTTCACTAGTCATTGCTTCTTTACTGTAAAATTGTTCTAACCTTTCCTTTTGTGATTTCTTCTCGTTCTTCAACTTCTTGATTTGTGTGACCAAACTTTGATTATGGTTCTTTAGGCGACAAATTTCAGCGTCTTTGTCTATGATAATTTTGTCACACTCTTTTTGGATCTCAAGTATTGATTGTTGTTTATCCGAAAGAATAATTTTGGATATCTGATCAAGATTTTTTGATGTAGATACTAAATCTGACTTCACTGAGACATCAAGTAATGTTATTTTTTTCTTCTTGTAAGAAAACATTAAAAACTTTTTCTCAAGGTTTAATATTAAGCTACCCAACGTCTCTAACCAAGTCGAGCTGAGGATTATATCAATTTATTTTTCATATATAGTTGTAACCTCGAAATTCGATACAAGTTTATAATCTTCGAGTGTCAACGATAAATCTTTGATGTCATATTTATTGCGAAAAAGAAAAGTCTTTTGTTTCGATTACATTTGTCTTTGGAATTATTAATTGATTCGCCAAATCCATACTTATGTGATTTTTCTTCTTATCTGGGATATTTCCTCTGAATATTAATAATCCAATGTATCTACTTAGATGATTTTTACCAGAAAATATTCCTTCCTTAAAATCCATTTTTTATCCTTTCGTCGGAAACTTCTTTTTATAATTTAATTGTGAATTCCCTTTTTTACCTTGGATGATTTCTTAATACTTGGTATGACAAATTTTATGAAAATGCCTTTTTCTTTTAATTATAACTTTTGAATACCTTTTTTATCCATTTTTTTTTGCATATAATATATACATTTTTTCCTTTTCTTATTCTTTGGTAATTATCGCTTCCTTTGTACCTTTATTTTGTTAATTCAAACTTTGAGGACTTTATAAATGTTAAATCCTTATGATTTGACTTCAATTTTAGGTTTATAATTTCTTTATAACACTTCTCTATCTTTTTATTTAGTTATATAACTCTATTCTAATTAAGATGTATGTTTTCTCCCTTAACATGTGAATAGATTACTACAAGAGTCACAATGGTTAAGATCGCTATGGCTCAACACTTAACCCACAAATTCTTCTTGATATTAACTCTATAATAACATTTGTAGGCAGTCTGACTCAAGAGTTTTTACAGTGGAGGACAGGTAGAGTGGAAAAATCGGTGGATTACTTGTGGGTGGTACCTCGATCGAATGTAACCCACGATGTCTTATTTCAATTCGAATCTCCACCCAGTGACAACAAAGATATTGCCAATAAGCCTCTATAGTTATATTGGTGGTGGATTTAAGTAGATATACTCAGAACCCAACACACTATAGTCTAGCGATTAAAACAAATACGTGTTTCATCTTGTTCCACAACAAATTTGCTCTGTACAATGAGTATGGCACCTAAACCCCACAACGAGTATGACACCAGATACGATATTGTCGATGTTCGAAATATATGTCTTGCGACTTTTCATTGTGGGACTTCCTTATCAATCGGCATGATCCTAGTCACTATTGTTCAGAATAATGAAGACGGTGGATAATAGATCATACTTGATATGGCTCGACAGTCAATGAGTTCTATGCGAATTGAACGATTTCCAAAAACAATGAGCCCCTTTTGCACTTGTAGCAGTGAAGGATGAAATGTCTATGCTACATGTAGTGGGCGTGGTTACATAATCTTAGTTGGTAAGCTCAACATTATGGTCTGTCTCTAGAAGAGGAAGGCCAAAGGGAGCTTTTTGTTGTAAATGTGTTGAACCTGCACAAAATAGATCTAGCTAGCAAATGACATACACAATTTAAACAGAAAATATGAGAAAAGAGATGTAGAAGAGAAAGAATGGAAGAATTCTCATTAACCAAATGAACGAATGCTAATTTACACATGATATACTCTGTATAACTCAACTAATGTGCACAGGAGGAGAATTCAATGCGCCATAGTGGTGGTATAGAGTGATATGAACACACACCAACAATTACGGGAGTAAACCGCCACCTAGTCTAGTCTCTCAGACAGTTATGAGAGTGAACTGTCATCTAGTCAGAGTTAACTAGTCTCTCAGTCTTCAGTTAACTGACTGAAATAGAGTGAAGTGAGGAGGAGATTAGGGAATCATGAGTAATGTGCTAGTATAGTGATAATCCCAAGGACAATGCACATTAGCTGGTGATGATCCCAATGTTGCATGGTGATGATCCCAATGTAGCATCTAGACTCCACTCAAATGATCAAACTGAAGTGTGACCTGAAGAGAATATTCTCCCTAAACTATAGGAGAATGAATAATGACTAATAAACATAGGGAAAACCTTAGGGAAAGGAAATCCTAGGTGTGTGTGAAGTATCTCCAACACCCCCCCTGAACATCACTATGGTGAAAATAAAGAATGGGTTCCGGCAACGAGGCCATGTTAGGTACCCCAAATACAAAAGATACACTGAAATAAACGAGGAAAGAGGGAAAACACCCCTCTCAAAGTACAATGTATGTAAAAAGAAGAACTAACAGTTGCTAGGCAACTGTGTCTTTCACTCCAAGATGACTGCACAGAGAATGGAACTTCTTCTTAGTGAAGGTCTTGGTGAAGATGTGTGCAGTTTGTTCTACTAAAGGACAAAAATGCAGGTAGATGATCCCCTCGTGTAATAAGTCATGGATGTAGTGCATGTGGATCTCGATGTGCTTTGCCCGCTTCCTTTGAACTGGATCTCTACAAAACTTCAGAGTGTTATGGTTATCACACCAAATGACAATCGACCGATGAAATTAAATGCCCAACTCAGTGAGAAAATGTTGTAGCCACATAGCCTGAATGGTTATGTTTACTGCCCCTCTGTACTCTGCCTTGGCTAAAGATAGAGCAATAGCAGTCTGCTTCTTTCTCGACCAACAGATAGGCCCGGAACCAAAACTAAGTGAGTAACCAAATGTGGACTTGCAATCAATGCTATCGCCAGCCCAGTCAGAATTAGTGAACCCAATGAAGTCCAATGTAGAGTCTGCTTGATCCAAACCCAGGGTGATTAGTTTCCAATAATTGGTTGATTCTATCACTCCTTCAAAGGGTCAGCTATAGATCGTTTTACTTGAGCGATTTGCAATTAAAGGTAAATTTGAAGTCTTATAAGCTTGAATTCGTAGTGAATAAAAACCCCTTTAGTTTCCTTATGTGTTACATGTCATGCTTTCATTTAATATTCTGTGTGGAAATTTCATGGAAAAGCAACCTAAGAACGTAATACACATAATGGATATGGCACTTCCCTTGATAACAGAGTTCACCCGATTTGGGCTACGTCTCCAGGTCATGCTCCAAAGCCTGACCACTTTATTCTCCTCGCTATAATGATGTCTCTCCATTACAAGTTGTAAGGCCAATGTCCCTTTTCAGTGACGACAACAAGAGATCAGAATGTGATCAGGAATGTATACAAGCTTCACAAGTTCTCATGCCCACGAGGCATCCATGATGTTGACATGGACATCATTCCCACATACTCAATACATAAAAAGAGGAAGAATAAAAGATGATCACCATCACCATGGAGTCATAGAGTGCTTTAGATATACTGCTTAGATCCAAGCATATATGCAACCCATACAAAGATCCCGAAACTACGATATTTAGAACTGGTTCGTTGGCCACTTATCATGCAAGTGCCACAATTTCTATGTCACATGCAACTGATTGGTTTTATGTGGAAGAACAGAAGAAAAGAAGAGATAGAAGGAATAAGTTGATCTTGTTGCCTTGTTGCAGCCCCTCCATGCTCCTTCAGACATGTTATGCTGCAACGTTTAACGAAAAAACAACATAATGAAAAGCATGCTTACATTGGATTCTCCAGAACTTATGTAATGTCCCGCACCTCTTGATGAAGAAGTTTGAGAAGACTTAGTGGCCTAGGCATCCCCACTAGGCCATAGTCTCACACTAAGAGGAAAAGTCAACCAAACTAAGGTTATATTCTTAAGTTGACTTAATAAAAAGGTAAAAAGAGTTAAAAGATAACTCAATGAAGAAATAGAAGTGTTGGAGGTTGAGTTAGGGTTAACCCTAGGGGTTAACTTAACTCAACAAGGAAATAGAAGGAAAGTATAAAGAGAAGGCTAGGGCGCACCTCTCATTTATTATGGATTTTTCTAAATTTCTTGTTGATTCTCTTGAGCATACATTTTTTAGGGTTTTGATATTATAAACCCTAGTGAGCAATTCAGTGGTGAAAGATTCCACTCACCTTGCTCCAAGATTGGTCTCAGGGATGAAATACTCCACCGACACCATTCTATAGCCAACATCTATTTAGGAGGACTAGCAGGGTCGTACCAGTTGGATCAGCAGGGTCGTACCAGCTAGGGTTTTTTTGTAGGGGTGCACCATTTGTTGAGGAAGAGCTCGATCCAACATATTGAAGAAGCTTGAGAGATTTCCAGCATTAGGGTTTTTCTTGCAAGCCCTTGCTCATTAGTTTGATGAATTCTTGGAAGAGTTATCACATCCTTGTCATCTATCTGCAGGTTGGGACGATTTCAGGAGGAAGGGTACGACTTGGTGATTTAGTATTTCTCAGATCTAGAAGGCCATAGGCTAGATCTGACCTTGAAACTTCTCTCAAGTGATTGTGGTTGCCCGATCTATCATCCAGGAGAGTTTCAGATGATTCAGAGACCACACTCAGCTAGGTCGTACTATTGGCCATATCCAGGGTTTTAGGAGGGTCGTACCATCCTAGGGTTTCTGCTGTTTGAGGAGGAAGCTTTAGTGTTTGAGCTCCTTACTTTAGGAGGAGGCTCCCATTGCCTTGATCTATCATCAGGAGGAGATAGACAACATTTGGAGGTATTAATCTTCAAGAGGGCTGAAATCTTGGTGTCCATTGTCTTCAGCAGGCCATACCAGCAATCAGCAAGGTCGTACCAGTTGCTTGAGGGTTAGGCTAAAACCTTGTTTTTGCAGTTGAGCGTTCATCTTCTATTGCATCATTTGGGAAGCTTGATTTGTATCTCCAGGAGCATTTTGTATGTAGTTCTATTATTGTCTTGAAGCCATCTATTCCATATCTACTTCTCTATTTGTATTAAGTGTTTGCTTTCTTATAACAGAGTTCAACTACTTGCTTGTGATTCCTATATTGTGTAATGTTGATGATCTTCATATGGTTACAATGATGCTTGTATAAATCTGTGGTTGAATAACTGAATAAACCCTAAGGCCGAAATGTCCATGGACAATCTGCATACACAACAATAATAATCAAATCAGTGGTTAGTTAGTGATTCCAAGCAAAAAATTGTCTTGGGATCATTACAGTGGTATCAGAGCTTTGATCCTCCAAACCTGTGAGGATTAGCGCATGCAGAGGTACAATGGTATATTTATGGGAAGAAGGAAGAAGCTGGGTAGTGAAACATAAGATGAAATGGAGGGATCAGGAGATGACCATGAGCCAGGCTTGGCTTTCTTGGCAGCCGAATTCAGCAAATTCCATCAAACCATAAACCTTACAGAAGGTAACCTGGTCCACCATTTACAGGAAATCCAAGAGACAAACCAAAGGGGGCAAGCTGAAATCACTAAGACCTTGAATAAGGTAGATGGGAATCTAAGAAAGATTGATGAGAACCAGACTCAGATAACCGATCTATTGATCAAGATGACTCATCAGGGGAAAGACCCTGAGACGTATGGAAACAAAGAGGCTGGTGGATCCCATGGGGAAGTCAGGTATAATCCAGAAAAGGATCCTAAGTACGAAGGAATCCATGGAGGGGGTACGTCACATGGATATATGGGGAGAAAGACTAACCCTAGACCGTACTTTCCCACATTCACAGATGAATAGATACAACAGGAGCAGGTGGATGACTTTGTGGAGCAGATGGCATAGTGTACTAGGGAGTACTGTGGCTTGGATATGGTAATTCAGAGGCAAATGTCCCTGGATGAATATTGCCAACTCAAGTTCAGAAACAAGCCCAGGCTGAACCACAAGAGCAGTTTTGATTTTGAACGAAGAGCAGGGAAGATAGAAATCCCATACTTTGATGGTACGACCAAGATGACAACCCAGGCATGGGTACAAAAAATGGACACTTATTTGCAGCTTAATCCCATGAGGGAGATGGAGGCCATAAAATTTGCCACTGTGTATTTGGATGGCAAGGCTCATGACTAGTAGTATCATGGACTCACCACCCTAGGCCAGAACCAGATAGTGACCTACACAGGATTTACCCAAAGAATCATTGACATATTTGATCAGGGGGATCCTGAACTACCTTTCTGGGAGCTCACATAGTTCAAGCAAATAGGGACGGTCGAGGAATACATTGAGAAATTTCAAAGGCTAGCAGTCATGGTGAAGGATATATCACCAACTAGGCTCATGATTCTCTTCATTGAGGGGTTGACGAAAACCTTGAAGGGTTGGGTAAAGTATTTTAAGCCTACAAACCTATAGGATTCCATTTGGAGGAAAAGGGACCTAGGACCAGCTGCCAAACCAAAGTTTGTACCTAGGGCACCTCTTAATACTAGAGGGAGAGACCAGCGACCTCCAATGAACCAGGGAGGACGTGACTCAAGGGGGTTTGACAGGGTCATGGCAGAATGGATGATAACACCAGCATGGAACTAAGAAGGAAGCAACTCTGCTTCGCGTGCAAGAAACCATGGAACCCATCACGCAAATGCACGGGCCATGGCCAAGTGCACTACATAGAGGTGGCCTCAAACAATGAGGAGGAGGAAGATTATGGCCAACTTCATAACATGGAGGCCGAAACTACAGAGACAACAGAGGAGGTGATCACAGAACATGATAGTACTACAGAGGGGAAAGCCACCTTGGCATCTATCAATAGGGTACCCAAATTAACCACCTTCAGGATGAGAGGAGTCTTCCAGGGGCAGAAGGTTTCGGTGTTGATTGATGGGGGAGCCTCTCACAACTTCATTGACTCAGCACTATTGAAGAGGAGATATATAATCACGGTAGGATTTGAAGGGCTCAAGGTGGAGGTAGCAGGTGGAAGCACTATTCCTTGTGACAGGTACACCCCAGGTATGAGACTTACATTGGGTCAGCACGAGTTAGTATAGGACGTGTATGTGATGGACCTTTCGGACACTAACATCATCCTTGGAGTTCAGTGGCTCATCACATTGGGGCCTATCACCACCAACTACAAGACCATGGAGATGTATTTTATAGAGGAGGGTGGACGAAAGGTAGTGCTCATAGGCATGATAGGTAATTCTGCCAAGGTAGTTACGACCAAGAGGATGGAAGCCATCTTCAGGAGAGAGGAGATTGTAGATGCAACTGAATGTATGATTTTGGCACGTGTGGATGAGCAGGGTAAGGTTCACTACACCCCAGAGATCCAAGAGATCCTTGACAAGCACCACAAAGTGTTTGGACCGATTCCTCCAGGGGTGCCACCAGATAGGGGGTTTGAGCATATCATTGAGCTAGAGGCAGGGGCTAAGCCAATCATCACCACACCATATAGGCATCCAAAGAAGTATAAAGACGAGATAGAGAAAGCCATCAAAGAACTTCTGGACATGGGACACATCAAGCCAAGCTCTAGCCCTTTTACTTCTTCAGTAGTGCTGGTCAAGAAGAAAGATGGGATGATGTGGATGTGCATTGACTTCCAGGACTTGAATAAAAATAAAATAAAAAACAGGTACCCTATACCCAAGATTGATGAGTTGCTAGACGAACTACATGGAGCTGTCTATTTAACAAAGATTGACCTTCGATCCGGATACCATCAAATCAAGATGAGGGAGGAGGACATTTCAGAAACAACTTTCAGGTGTCATTACGGTCATTATGAGTTCTTGGTGATGCCCTTCAGGTTAACCAATGTCTCAGCTACGTTCCAATCTTCCATGAACCATGTGTTCAACAAACAGTTGAGGAAGCACTTGCTAGTGTTTTTTGATGACTTGCTCATTTACAACAAGACGTGGGAGGAACACCTTTGGCATATGGACCAAATTTTGTCTATAATGGAGGAACAATCACTGTACGCTAAGGAGTCCAAATGTGAGTTTGGAATGGCATAAGTGATTTACTTGGGACACATCTTTGGAGCAAAGGGGGTACAGGTGCAACAGGAAAAAATAAAATCCATTATGGAGTGGCCTACCCCTAAGACACTCACATAACTAAGGGGATTTCTAGGCATGTGCACTTACTATAGGAAATTTGTCAAAGGGTTTTCTTAGCTGTGTGTACCCTTGACCGATTTGACGAAGAAGGGATCCTTCAAACGGAGTGAAGAAGTTCAAATTACGATGGATAAAATTAAAAAGGTGATGAGCACATGCCCAGTCCTAGCTCTTCCATATTTCGACCTACCTTTCACTTTGGAGTGTGATGCCTCAGGAGAAGGAATAGGGGGTGTACTGATGTAGAATAGGCACCCTCTTGCCTATGAGAGACGAAAACTCAGGGGTCCTGAGATACTCTACAACATTTATGACAAATAAATGTTGGCTATCATGCACGCACTAGCCAAATTCTGACAATATCTGGTAGGTGCAAGGTTTGTGGTCAAATCAGATCATAACAGTCTTAAATACCTATTGGAGCAGAAGGACTTAAATGAAAGGAGGCAGAAATGGGTGAG
Organism: Picea mariana; assembly: GCA_032191745.1. Lineage (NCBI taxonomy): Eukaryota > Viridiplantae > Streptophyta > Pinopsida > Pinales > Pinaceae > Picea > Picea mariana. Next base: position 20,067 of record JASDQU011248843.1, read on the forward strand.
CATAATACAGGCCTATGACTTTGACATTGAATTTGTCAAAGGGAAGAGCAACGTGGTGGTTGATGCATTGTCCAGGAGGCCATCCATTTTTTCCATGACAGGTATATCAGTTGACTGGAAGGACCACTTGGTGATGGAGTATGCAAAGGATCAGTTCTCTTGTCAGCTATTGGACGGACAGGTACAGGATGATAACTTTCGAATTATCAATGACCTTATATACTACAACGGCTGGATATTTTTGGTTCTTGGATCGGCCTTCAAGGCCAAGGTGTTGCAGGCATGTCATGACTCACCAATGGCAGGGCAACAAGGGATTAGCAAGACATACAGGCAGGTGAGAGAGAGGTTCTCATGGAAGGGCCTCAAGGAGGATGTAATAAATCATGTCAAGGAGTGTACTACATGCCAGGAAAACAAAGATGAGCACATGCACCCAGTAGGACTACTACAACCTTTACCCATTCTAGAGCACAAGTGGGAAAACATATCCATGGATTTCATCACCGGGTTTCCAAGGACACAGGGGAAGGACTGCATTTTTTTAGTGGTGGATAGGTTGGTGAAGTTTGCACACTTCTTCTCCATACCCACAGACTTCAGTGCATCACAGGTGGCCGAATTGTTTTTTAGGGATATTTTTAGGTTGCACGACCTACCCAAGACCATTGTCAGTGACAGGGACAACAGGTTCATGAGTACATTTTGGCAGGAGTTGTTCAGATTGGTTGGTACGAAATTGACCCCTAGTACCAGCTATCACCTGCAGACGGATGGATAGATTGAGATAGTCAACAAGTGGGTAGAGGGCTACCTTAGGAATTATATAGCAGGGAAGCAGAAAACATGGGTCAGATGGTTTCACTTGGGAGAGTACTACTACAACACCACCCAACACGTGTCCATAGGCATGACACCATTCAGGGCCTTATATAGTTATGACCCACTATCTTTTGTAGAGATTGCTTTTGGTGACAGCAGGGCACCAATGGTAAAAGATTGGGTACAACAGAGCCAAGACATCCTCAGAGAGCTGAAGGATCATCTACAGAGAGCACCAAACTAGCATAAGGTCCAAGCAGACAAGCACAGGGTTGATTGTACCTTTTAGGTTGGTGACTTAGTCTATCTAAGGCTCCAACCATACAGGTAGGATTCTATNCTATAAAAAGAAGCAGAGCAGAGAAGCTACAACCATGTTTCTTTGGACCCTACAGGATCAATAGGAAGATAGGGGCCGTAGCTTACGAGCTGGAGATTCCACAGGACAACAAGATACACAATGTCTTCCATGTGTCTCGCCTGAAGAGGGCCATAGGCCAACACATCACACCTATTGAGGTGTTACCTCCCATGGATGAAAAGGGGCAACTGGTTTTGATTCTGGAAGGGATACTAGAGGTTCAAGAGAAGAGGTTTAGGAAAAGAAGCATCAAAGAGTATCTGATCAGATGGAAGGATCTACCCATTGAGGATGCCACGCGGGAGAATGAACAAGTGGTAAGGGAAACAGGTTTGGAATTGCTTGAGGGAAAGCAATTTCTAGTAGGGGAGACTGCAATGTCCCCCACCTCTTGATGAAGAGGTTTGAGAAGACTTAGTGGCCTAGGCATCCCCACTAGGCCATAGTCTCACATTGAGGGGAAAAGTCAACCAAACTAAGGTTATATTCTTAAGTTGACTTAATAAAAAGGTAAAAAGAGTTAAAAGATAACTCAATGAAGAAATAGAAGCGTTGGAGGTTGAGTTAGGGTTAACCCTAGGGGTTAACTTAACTCAATAGGGAAATAGAAGGAAAGTATAAAGAGAAGGCTACGACACACCTCTTATTCATTCTGAATTTTGGTATCTTGCTTGTTGATGCTCTTGAGCATACAGTTTTGAGGGTTTTGATATTACAAACCCTAGTGACCAATTCAATGGTGAAAGATTCCACTCACCTTGCTCCAAGCTTGGTCTCAGGGATGAAATACTCCACCCACACCATTCTACAACCAACATTTATTCAGGAGGACTAGTAGGGCCGTAGCAGTTGGATCAGCAGGGCCGTACCAGCTAGGGTTTTCTTGCAGGGTCACACCATTTGTTGAGGAAGAGATTGATCCAGCATATTGAAGAAGCTTGAGAGATTTCCAGCATTAGGGTTTTTCTTGCAAGCCCTTGCTCATCAGTTTGAGGGATTCTTGGAGGATTTATCATGTCCCTATTATCTATCTACAGGTTGGGACGATTTCAGGAGGAAGGGTAGGACTTGGTGATTCAGTATTTCTCAGAATTAGAAGGCCATAGGCTAGATCTAACCTTGAAACTTATCTCAAGTGATTGTGGTTGCCTGATCTATCATCTGGGAGAGTTTCAGGCGATTAAGAGCTCACACTCAGCTAGGCCATACTATTGGCCATATCCAGGGTTTCAGGAGGGCCGTATCATCCTAGGGTTTCTGCAGTTTGAGGAGGAAGCTCCAGTGTTTGAGCTCCTTACTTCAAGAGGAGGCTTCCATTGCCTTGATCTATCATCAGGAGGAGCTAGACAACATTTGGAGGTCTTCATCTTTAGGAGGGACGAACTCTTGGTGTCCATTGTCTTCAACAGGTCATACCAGTAGTCAATAGTGTCGTACCAGTTGCTTGAGGGTTTGGCTGAAACCCTGGTTTTGTAGTTGAGCATTCATATTCTATTGCAGCCTTTGGGAGGCTTGATTTGTATCTCCAGGAGCATTTTGTATGCAAATATATTATTGTATTGAAGCCATCTATTCCATATATGCTTCTCTATGTGTATCAGCTGCTTGCTTTCTTATAATAAAGTTCAGCTACTTGCTTGTGATTCCTATATTGTGTAATGTTGTTGATGTTCATATGGTTACAATGATGCTTGTATAAATCTGTGGCTGAATAACTGAATAAACCCTAAGGCCAAAATGTCCATGGACAATCTTCATACACAACAATAATAAACAAATTAGTGGTTAGTTAGTGATTCCAAGAAAAAAATTGGCTAGGGATCATTAGAACTTAGCTTGATGATATGAAGCTCTGCTGCAAAAAAAGACCTCGCCATTGGATTTGCATCGCCGAATTACCTAAAAACGACTATCAAATCCTCTCTATCGAACATTGTCACCTGCAGGCCCTTTCTGGACCTTCTACCTCGATCCACATGCAATTCTGGGCAATTAATAAATTTTATGCATTGGAATATGTGCCACTATACGACCTGAGCGTGCTCTCCTCTGGTTGGGAGAAAACTCAACTTAAATAGTAACTGGGTAGACAAAGTTACCAATGGGTCCGTTAGGCGAATTAGTTATTGGCACTAAAGTTAAAGCATTGTATGTGGGGGAGGTTCCGGGGTCAAACCCGCGGACCTCCCATTTTGGCTCTTTGGTTGTAACCTCTGTTATACTTGGTGGGTAGCTTCTAGACATGGAAGATGTAGCCAGATATGAAGGGACCTCCCCCAGATTTGTCGGGGTCCTGTTATATTTTTATTTTTATTTTTCGGTCACGGGCCCTCCTTGGGCATTTCAGGGGTGCCATGTGGCACCCTCCGATTGGGCCACGTGGAATTCGCTGATTGTCCCACCTGGCTATTGATGTCACCTCCATGTCAATTTCATACAGGACACGTGGTAATTTCTGGGTGGTGCCATTTGGTGTCACCTCAGGGTGCCACATGACACTTTTCTATTGGTCCACATGGAGCCCCGAAAAGCCTATTGGCGGGTGACACGTGGAAACCTATGGTGTTGCCACATGGCATGTTGACGTCAGTATCCATCATGCTGATGTCATCCTTCCATTTCATCTGCTAACGTCAACAGTATGGATGATGATGTGGCCCCTGTTGACTTGCCATGCTTGACCGCAACTTTGACCACAAATATCTTTCAATCCATAACTACGTTTGACAAGTCGTTTGCGTCGTTAGAAATATTGCAATGTGCTCTTCACGATCATGCCATTTTCACTGAGTTTTGGGAACTTTGAATTTTTTCCCTTTCTCTGTCTGCTGAGGCCATTCTGAGCCTCCTGGGACACTTCTGAAACTTTCGTGATGTTCCCTAGATCCATCTAGATCACTGCTGCATAGTGAATCCCAAAGGTGATGGTGCCCTATATGTATTGAAGGATACACTTTGCAACCTTCCATTGCATCTCATGTGGCTGCATGAACCTGGAGACTGCTCCAACTGCATAGGATAGGTCTGGTCTGGAGAGTGTGAGATACAACAAGCTCCCCACTAGCTTTTTGTACAATGTGATGTCAACCAGTGGAGTGTCCCTGCCATCCTCAAGTTTGAATCCTAATAGGAAAGGAATCGGGGAAAACTTTCAGTTTGTCATGTGAAATCTCTCAAGGAGATCTTGTGCATACTTGGCTTGAGACAGTTTGATTCCTAATGCATCCTGACTGATCTCGAGTACAAGGAAGAAATGTAGAGGACCCATGTCCATCATCAAAAACCTGTCATGTAGAATCCTCTTTACTGCAGTAATCGTTGAAGTCGAGCAACCGATGATCAAAAAGTCATCAACATACAAAACTAGGAGTAGAAGTGAATCAACTATCCCGAGCATGTAAAGATTCAGGTTTGACTTACAATGTATAAATTTTGGTGACAACAGGTAGGAGTCCATCTTGGCATACCATGCCCTCGGGGCTTGCTTGAGGCCACAAAGAGACTTGTTCAGTCGACAGACCAAAGATGAATCCTGCATAAATCCCTGGGGTTGCTACATATATATCTCCTCATAGAGATCTCCATGAAGAAATGCATTCTTCATGTCCATCTGATGAACTTCCCATCCTTTGGTTGCCGCAATGGAAAGTGCCAAATGTGTGGAATCCATCTTCGCTACTGGAGTGAAGGTCTCGTCATAGTCAATGTCATGCACCTGCTAAAATCCTTTGGCAACTAGCCTGGCTTTGTATCTACTAACCTGTCCATCCACTGTGCTCTTGGTCTTGTAGACCCATCTGCACCTGACAAGTTTCCTTCCTGAAGGAAGGGGAACCAAATCCTAAGTTTGGTTCTTGAGGAGGGAGTTGTAATCCTCCTGCATGGTGGATTCCCAAAAGGTATTTCCAACAACCTCACCATAGGACTATGGATCTGAATACTGAACCAAGAAAATATGTCTGGGTGGCATTAGTTCAGTGGCAGTGAGTGCAAGAGGAGGCTCCTTGAGATCATATCGAGTCCTCCTAGTATCAGTAGGATCCCCAACAAGATCTTCTGCATCCTGAAGAGTAGTCTTTTCCTACTTGGGCCTCTTCTCTGACTATGCATTTGCATATGCATGCACTGACTCTACATCTGACTATACTGACTCTTTATCTGGATCATTTGAATCCTCTGAATCCGAACTCTCATCTAAAGAATATTTGACATGTGCATGCTTATCATCTATGACAGGTGGAAGAACAAAATTGTCTGCATGCAATTGTTGAAGTACATGCGAGACACTTTCCTCAAATTGGACACTCCGCTCAATAATGAGCTGGTCTAAGGAAAGATCAATGAGTCTATATCCCTTCACACCGTCAGGGTATCCAATAAATATACACTCTATGCTCTGTGGATCAAGTGCCTTCCGCTTCTCAGAGGGAATCCTAACCCATGCATGTGAACTGAAAATACGAAAGTGGGTCACTTCCGGTTTAAGGCCGCTCCAAGCCTCATAGGGGGTCTTATCCTTGACAATCTATGGGTAGATCTGTTTTGGATGTAGGTTTCACAATTAAGTGTTGCAACCCATAATCTATGTGGAAGTGACTTTGCATGTAACATGCAAGATGACATCTCTTTTAGAGATCTATTTTTCCACTCAGAAACTCTGTTTTGTTGTAGAGTATAGGGAACCGTTTGCTGCAACTGAATCCCCGCCTGTCACACACCCACTACGGCATAAATTTTTTTTTTCTTTTCTCGAGGGATAGAATTCCCGAAATCCTACGGGGCTTAGCATAGGCTAGCTCTTCCCTTTTTCCCACCTCTGTGTGATCGTTGATCATGATCACAGGCCAAACAACTAGGCGCCTTTTCACATTTCACGACTCAGCGGTATAAGTGAATCGAGACTTTCGACTCTGCAAACCTCGAAATGCCGAAATTCCGAAGAGGCTTCAATCAGCAATTATCCCCCTGGGCTATGCCTTGGTCCATATGACCACTTCTCATAAGACCACAGTCTTATTGCCTTCGGGACTTATCAATACAAGAGCCTGACCTCTTGTCAATGGGACTCCCGAATTCCCGATTTCCGATTTCCCGAAATGGCCTTTGTCACATTAGCCCTCCTGGCTATGCCCTGATCCAGGTGACCATTCCTCATAAGACCTCTGTCCTATTTCTTTCGGGATTTATGAATACGAGAGCCCGACCTCTTGTCAACGGGACTCTCGAATTCCTAATTTGCGAAATCCCGATGGAATCTTCCTTTCGGGACTCTCCCGAGATCCTGGATTGCTTCCACATGACCTCCCTCAGATGGAGGGTCCTCGTCATTTCACGACTTGCGACCCCTAGTGACACAAATTCTCTGTCAATTTGAATCCCCGGTACCCAAAATACCGATGGACTCTCAATCTCCACCACGTGTCCTCCACGGATGGACGGTCCAGATTGTTTCGGGACTTCGCCAAGTGCAAGGTCAAAATGCTCACCTTCCTCTTTTGTTTCTCGATGTCCGAATCCTCGAAATGGGTGTTCTCGTGACATGTGTCCTCCCTAAATCGGACGGTCCAGATCTATTTTGGGACTTCCACCATGGAGTGTCTCGATCTCTTGTCAACGAGACCCCCGAAATCCCAAAGTCTGAGATCCCGAGATGGGTGATCTCACGACATGTGGCCTCCCTTAATCGGACGGTCCAGATCTATTTCGGGAATTCCAGCATGGAGTGTCCCGATCTCTTGTCAACGAGACCTCCGAAATCCCGAAGTCCGAGATCCCGAGATGGGTGATCTCGTGACACGTGGCCTCCCTTAATCGGACGGTCCAGATCTATTTTGGGACTTCCACCATGGAGTGTCCTGATCTCTTGTCAATGAGACCTCTGAAATCCTGAAGTCCGAGATTCCGAGATGGGTGCTCTCGCGACACGTGGCCTCCCTAAATCGGACGGTCCAGATCTATTTCGGGACTTCCGCCATGGAGTGTCTCGATCTCTTGTCAACGAGACCTCCGAAATCCCGAAGTCCAAGATCCCGAGATGGGTGATCTCGTGACACGTGGCCTCCCTTAATCGGACGGTCCAGATCTATTTCGGGACTTCCACCATGGAGTGTCCCGATCTCTTGTCAATGAGACCTCCGAAATCCCGAAGTCCGAGATCTCGAGATGGGTCATCTCGCGACACGTGGCCTTCCTTAATCGGACGGTCCAAATCTATTTCAGGACTTTCATTGTGAAGTTTCCCGACCTCTCATCATCAGGACTTCCGAAATCCCGAAGTCCGAAACCCCGATACCAACTCCTCTTTCGGGACGTTCGCCTCTATTCACGAGGGCTTAACCCTCATGCATCTCCTGACAGATCCAACGGTTGTCGGGTTTTCTAACTAAGATCTGACGGTTCGGATCTATCTCTCGCAGTGCACTCTCCCGCTGCTCCCTAGACATGGAAAAACCAATGGTCCAGATACTCCCACGGACCTTGGGGATCTACAGTCCTGATTTCTTCGCTACTCACGAAGATAAGGGAAAAGGGTTAGGGCATTTAACGCCCTCGTTTCTTTCTCCAATCTAACGATCATGAATGACTGTAGATCTTCGGACAGGATCCCGTCCGTTGATCGATACTTATCCCTACGCTGCCATTTTGGGATTTCAAGAGGATCATTCTTCCTCGTACAGGGTTACTAAGACTTGCGCCTTCAAATCCTTTTCCAGGTTCTTGGTGAGCTTTCCAAGAAGGGTGTCTCTATGGGGAGATCTATCCAGGGTATTACCTGAGACGGATAAGGGTATAGATTTCCCGAGAACAGACTTGAAGTCTGAATTAGATCGGTATGCATATAAATAGTGATTTATAAAGCATAAGCCATACGTGGTCTTTCCATTATAAGCATGCAACCACCATTTCTAGTCAAAACATCACACAGACAGTCTTATACTCAAACCATTCATAAATTGCGCAGACTATGAGCATACATATCAGCATATAAACTTCAAGATACAAGATATAAAATACTTATCATAAATAACACCAGGTGTGATTGCAACTACTGAGAGGGGTGCTCGTTTCCACCCAACCGTAGGCTCAGCGACTCCCAACGGATTTACCACTAGCCACCCCCGAGCTGAGACCACAATGCTGTGAGACTGACTCTCTGTTTTCCAGTGACCGAGAATGAAAGTTACTCTCCTTCTTCTCCGCTATCACTCACTCTGTATTTTTCCAGAGTTTTTTTTCCTTCTTTTCCTCGTGTCTGCCCCCTTGATCGCCCACTCTTCCTGCCTTTTCTCCTTTCGGCGAGGTTGCGTGTGGCACGATTTTCCTTGCGGTGGTCAGGTGTGTATTAATGCGTGAAGATGCATTAACATATTCTCCTTCCATGCAAAGAATATGGTGTGTCTTTTACTTAGCAATCTGTCGACTCTCATACCATGTAAATGTGTTGAACCTACACAAAATAGATCTAACTAGCAAATGACATACATAATTTGCAGAGAAAATATGAGAAAAGAGAAGCAGAAGAGAAAGAATGGAAGCATTCTCATTAACCAAATGAATGAATGATAATTTACACATGATATACTCTATATAACTCAATTAATGCGCATTGGAGGAGAAGCCAATGTGCCATAGTGGTGGTCTAGAGTTATCTGGACACACACCAACAGTTACGAGAGTAAACTACCACCTAGTCTATCCTCTCAAGCAGTTACAGGAGTGAACTACCACCTAGTCTGAGTTAACTAGTCTCTCAATTTTCAGTTAACTGACTGAAACGTAGTGAAGTGAGGAGGAGATCAGGGAATCATGAGTAATGTGCTAGTCTAGTGATAATCCCAAGGAAAATGCGAATTAGCTGGTGATGATCCCAATGCTGCATGGTGATGATCCCAATGTGACATCTAGACTCCACTCAACTGATCAAACTGAAGTGTGAATTGAAGATAATATTCTCCCTAAACTATAGGAGACTAAATAATGACTAATAAACATAGGGAAAACCTTAGGAAAAATAAATCCTAAGTGTGTGTGAAGTATCTCCAACATTCAGGCTGTAACGACAAGGAAGCCTCGCCTTCGAAAGGCCTTGTCAGGTCCATCCGGGTTGCAAGGAACACAACGACAGTGGAGGAAAAATTCTGGGAATTTTGCTCGAAAGAGGAGATTCAGATAGTAGAAGTAGTGGAAGGTTTGGTGCGCCTGCAGTGTAAGGACCTCCCAGATAAAGAGATTGTAGCCAAGACTAGCAACTGGGTGAATGACCTGGTCCATGTCAAAACTAGGGAGACTCGATATTTTACGCTGCTCGAAACTTATTGGATGGTCAAAGCCATCGTAGGTCAAGCCTTGTAGAAAACCAAGAGAGACTAGGCAGACTTGCTGCATGCCATCCACATTCTAGAGGGAAATTTTGAGTTGTACTGCACATCCCAACATGGGGATTAAATTCCAAGTTTATTAGGGAGGTCAACAATAGGATCGTCGAGAGACTAGTCCAATGGAGCAGATCCCTCCAGGCTCCTTCAATTTCCCCATCGATGTGGATGCAGACTAGGATGTAGGGAACGCGAAGTTGCGGGAAAGCACCCCAACCCCAAGCAAAGGCCATCAAGATAAGAAGGAACTAGGGTGATAGGCTCTTGTTTCTTTTTGTCTTTTAGTCCAGGGTTCAAGTTTGTAGACACTAGAACTCTATATTTAAGTTCTTCTCTCGAGTGTAGATAAGTACTATGGCTATAGGCCTCATATAAAGTTTCTATGGACATGTATATTTGGAAATGGACCTAATCTTGATGAAAAATCCTCACCGTGTTGGCTTGGGCAGGGTTTGGAGTCTAGTTTCCATCTTTTGCAGATCCCTGTCACTTTTTTTTACATTTTGTGAATATAATAGAATCTTAGGAAAACAATTCTTCAAAATTATTTTTTTAAGAAATCTTATGTAATGGCTTTTTTTTTACACATGTCAAGTATGACAACATATTTAATAGGTTAAATATAAAATCCATGAAATATTTGGACTCGCCCGATTCTCTTCATATAAGATTGGATAGCTTTTCCGTGGACGCATTCTTAGCTGGATCAAAGTTCTGGACATTGAACATTTATATTCATGCTGTATTTGATTGCAGTGTTCATATGATTGCAACTTCCAGATGAAGGGATTCTCAACTCTTGTCATAGACCAGGAAACTATCATCGAGTGCATTGACTGTAATATTCAAAAAGTTGCAGTTTCAGTAGCATTGACTGTTGTTTCAATAATATCATGGTGTTGTCATCCACACCGAACAACATTTGTTGGGCATTCCTATTCATATATTCCTACAGGTATGTTTTGAAAAGGAAAGTTCATTCAAGCGCAGTACAAACATTTCCATGAACAAAATGATTGGAACAAATACAAGAGGCAAAAAGAAAGAAACAACCATATGCATGGAAATCATGTCAGTGATATTGATGTGACTGAAAAATGTGAAAGAGGCTGGATGCTCAACACAAGCTCAGCATAATTCATTGGCTGAGACTCCTTTTATCTTTGTAATCCCCCTAAAAAATCTAAAAAAATCTATGTAAGGTTTCTGAAGTTTGATATTCCTTACCTCAATATATGTGTAAAATACTTTTTTAGACTTGGATAAAATAGTGCATAAAACGTCTGCTTTCAACTTCGAAAACTACCATGGAGTAAATGTGAACCTTGTGTCTTGAATTGATTTATATGGAAAATCATAGTCAAGTACACCTTATTGCATCTCGTACAACTAATTTGAATTGGATCAATGAAATAAATCAATTGGCTATAGGCTTAGGTTTCTAAAAAGGCTTGACAAATCAGGAGGTCCAACAATAGAGGTAGAGTTCATGGCTATTGATGAGGTAGGATATGGGGTTGATGCTTCTAGACTATTTCAATAGATATCTACAGATTTTCAAATCTATAATAATTTTTCCATCTTTCATTTAACCATTTTTCAATGGTATAGTTCCAATTGAGCTTGTGATAAATATGGATTCTAAAATATTTGTAAGAAGACAATTCCTCCAAAATATTATTGTCATATATGAAACTATCATAGATGATATTTTTGGATTAAATTATCATAACCTTAGTTTTTGTCACTGTTCATAGTCATTAGCTATGTGGTTTTTACTCTCATGGTGATTGTTGGGAATGCGGTAGTTCCAAGAGTAATATTTAGCCTTGTCAATTCCTTTCTAGCTTCTAAATATAAGAGATATTAAGAAAAACACAAAAGCATGAAAGGGAATAGGTTAGTAGGGTAGGTTATCACTTGAGTTGAATTCTATTGGAGTTTTTAATGCATTAAGAAATAAAATAGATAAGTTTAAAGAACCTGAATTTAGATGATAGAATTGAGCTCTTTTTCTAGCCTTACAAAATAGAACACATGTAGTCACAAGTTATTGAAAGAATCTATCAATATTGTTATCCTCCCAGTATATAAAGCATTCATAGGAACATCAATGAATTTTTAGTCTTTCGAAAATTAATGTTGGTGAAATGGACATGATATAAGCCTACCGTTTACATATCATATTGGTATTAAAGCAGACTGAGTCTTTCCTTGGAGGGAAAAATATAGTGGATGCTCACTCAATTGAAGATGTTTCTTAAAGGTGGAGAGCTGGTAGCATTTGACCTGGAGATTGGGAGAAGTAAAAGGGGTAAGCAATGCTCAAACCAAACCATGGAAAAATTCCTAGAAAATAGTGGTATTGAGTTGCAGATGCTTCACTTATAGAAACAAGTATCAAAGATGAAAAGCCTATTTGCTTAGTGGTTACATGAGCAAGGGAGATAAAAACACAGTCATAAAGGAGAAGATACATACATATATGAGTTCCAAGAAAAAGAAAAAGGAACTAGAGCCAAAGATCAAGACTGAGACAGAGATGGGAGAATGCAGTCATAGTAGAACTCAAGTAACTTCCTATGTAGAAGTGAAGGTGGACATCAAACCATATGTAAGATAAGTTGATGTCATCAAACTAAAACAATGGTTACAATAGACGGAGGTGTACTTCAACATACATGAAGTCACTGGGAAATAGAGCATTGCATTTGTTCAGTTGAAGCTTGAAGGCCATGCTTTGGCATGATGGGAAAGTGATGCTACAAGAAGAGCAATGGAAAATGAGCCACCAATTACTAATTGGGAAATGTTTAAGGACATGATCAAATCCCAACTCTACTCAATTGACTATGAGGAGAACCAATGGATTGCATGACATTACTTCAAGCAGAGGCAAGGGAAATCAATCTAGGAGTTTACCACAAAGTTCAAGAAGTGAGCTATTCAACTAGGTATACCCCTCTAAATCCAAAAGATGTTGATTAAGTATTTGGGAGCATTACTTCCTTAGATTTGACAACAATGGCTGATTTTTAAGCCCAAGACAAATGATGAAGCAAGTGTCCAAGAACAATACCTTGAAGGAGACAAGAAGAAGCAGTAGTTTGGCATGCACAAGAAAATAGAATTGCAAGAGCATTAGAGAAAAGGGAAGAACAACTAAGAAGTGGGATAACAAAAGTATTTTGGAAATGACACAAGAAAAGTTTTACCTTCCTTCAAGCAATGCAAGTCTTACGAGAGAAAGGGACACACTGAGGAAGACTACTAGAAATTACACCCTTAGAAGTGCCCCAAGCACTTCCAAAAGAAGAACAAGAAAAGATATTTGATAGTTTTAGATGTAGAAGAGAGGGTGGGTGGTACCTCATACCTAAAAGGAAATATTAGTTGTACTACCCTTTAGAAGGAGGTAGTATTGGTGGTTTGTAGTCACAAGGAAGAGAAGGAGATGACATAATTGTTTTGCATCAAGATTCACATGAAACAAAGAAAGGTAGATTGCTTGTTTAATCCTGGTTCACAATCAAATATCATCTTTTCACAATTGATTGAGAGGCTAAAACTATCTTCCAGGCCCAAATATTCCTCACAATTTCCAAACAAAAAGTGCCATAGTTGTTGATATTATGGTAGTTGCGAGAGGTATTTACCTCCACGTGTAAACCTAACGAGAATAGAATATTCTGGGAAGCAATAATAAACCCTAATGAGTTGGCTAATAACCCTAGAAGTCAAGTCGACTGAAGAGGATAATCTGTATCCAGAAGAAATAATATATAATATATATAATGAGTAAATAGGTATCCAGAATGACAAGTCGACCCAGGTAGTTAACCAGAATTAGTATATATACAGGAGGCCAGTCTTCATTCTGGAAGGCATTCTTAGAATTGCATAGCAGCACTTGTGCGCACTGCAGTTGCCCAGTTTGTGCGCAAGTTTGGAGGAGAGTTGTCGTTGTAGCTGCTGCAGCTAGCAGATTTCGGTTTTGGCTTGGACTATCTGTTGGTTATGGTTTGGACTATCTGATTAGCTCTTTTTTGGTGTGATATCCTTGGGGAAAGGTGCTCTAACCTTTTTTTGGCTATCTAGCCTAGGGTTTTCTTCCAGAATGATTCTCTGTCAAGGTTAAGGTTCTCGGAGGGTGGCTTCGGCCTATGGTAGGGTGACAATAGTGATATTGTCGATGGTAAAATGAGAACATCCATTATATTCTAACAGGTTATGGGCCCACACCTCCTTCATTCAGTCTAACCACTGGAAGGAATCATAGCCATAAAGATATTAAGCTCGTTGAAGAACTGCCGCTAGGGTTTCTAGCAGGAGCAGTCACCAAAGCACTGTCGCTAGGGTTACTAGCAGGTGTAGTTGTAGAAAACCTAATCCTCTCATTGAGGCACCTTAAGTGAAGGGATTGACCAATGCGCCCTAGCCTAGCACATATCTTGGTACTCTTAGCAAGCCAAGACACCAAGTTAGAGTTTTTGGCCAAATCTAGGGTTGACCAAGTCAAAGCAGCCATGAGTTACTCTATGAAGTCAGAAAACAAGTTAGATGGAGCTTCTAACTTTAGACCGTGGAAAACAAGGATTGAACTCATCCTTTCCAAGAATAAAGTGCTGGATATCGTGAAATGAAAGATTGTGAAACCAGAGTTTGAAGAAGGAAAAGAGAAAGAACTGTAGAACGTTGCAGTTATGGAAAAGTTCAAAGACGGTGACATCAATGCCATGAGTATCATAGTGGACTCTATAAAAGACCACTTGATACCCTACATATCCCAT
>JASDQU011248844.1:0-11604 GCA_032191745.1 Picea mariana
CCCCCTCTCAGCAATCCAACACATTTTCTAAAACACTCCTAAACAATTCCCATGATATATTAAATATATCCATACCCAAATGTGCTAATAAGGTCTTCCACCATAGTAATGCACTTTCTTTCAACTATAAGACACCCATATACACCTTGAGATTATAAGTATAATCTCTCAGTGCGAATCACATGGCCATATTTACAATCTATACTTCAATTGCCTCTCCATTAGTAGGGCCTCGAAATTCTAGAAACTTAACCTTTTGTAGTTTTCTTTCACCACTTAAATTATTATGGTTTATTATACCCTCTCCAAGAATTAAAGCACCAATTGTTTCTTGGTTAAACATGTTAGTCAAATAATCATACATTCTTTGAAATTATTGCATCACTGACACAACCTCTCCTGAAAGTACATTTCCCTAAACCCTTTCTCTAGGAGCATATTTCATAGGTGTAGGCATCCTACTACCCTACTTATACCTTTAAATTTTCTTGTATCCATTGCTTCCCTTGCACATGTGAACATACACATTTCAAATTTTAGTCAACTTAAAAAGAAAACATATATAATTAAGTGGAATTAATAATTCAACATATATTTTACTAAGCATGCAAGTACATGGAACTTAGTGTATATCTAGATTTGAGACCATATGTAACGCTTACCTATGACGTTAACCTAATACAAGGCACACAAGTTATAATAATGTAGTGTGTGTGTGTGTGTGTGTGTAGCATTATGTAGATAAGTAATAACCAGATTCACACAACATATACATAGGCATAGGAATCATTCAACAATGCATAGAATAATATAATCACCAATCCTTTAAATTTAGTTTCATATTCCTTAAAATATTTTGATGCAATATATTCAACAAAATCTACCAACATGTAGTTCAATTTGCTTAATACATACTTTGACATAATGAATTTTCATCCCACAATAACTCCACCTCCTTTGGTCATTTAGTGAACCTTTGTTGTCCTATATGGAAGTATTACAATATCTTCAATAGGGTACTAACAATCCCTTAATAAAGGTAACAGTAACCTTTTCAATATAACAAAATGTCCTCATATTACAAAGAATATGACAATTGTAACAACCCTCTTTCAACTCACATTAACCCTATCTACTATGCGGGTCACTCATTTTGAAATATTCAATAAAAAAATTATACAATAGACTTTATAATGACCAATCAAGAACACACTTTAGTCAATGCTTTGATGCATACATGATCTGAAATGGATCCAAACCAATGAATGGGAGTAAGACTCAGTACCTACAAGGAAATTTGGCAATTTATGAAGKTTGTATAAACTATGTAAAYGACAAATAAATGTAAAGATTGAATGAGACAAAAATGATAATTAAAKAAAAAGAAAAAATAAATATAGGAAAGAAAAGAGTGAGGAATGGGTAWCTAAACATGTCATCCTATTGGCCTTCCCATTACTCCATATCTCCATGTTTATCTCATCAATTTCATGCTCAAAGGGTATTTTGGGCCAAGGGAAGAATATGAGAGAAAACCATGAATTCATTGTACCAAATATTTCCAAAATGAAGAGACTAAGCACCATTCGAAGTTGGTTTTCCCATTTAGGTTTCCATGATAATTATTTTTAGTTTATGGTGAATGATTAATGTTATGATTCAACACCTTAAAAATGACAAAAGGTCAATGAATTATAGTCCGCTTCGAGGGGGAAACCTCCTTTTACAACATATCCAATTAACAATACAATATGAGATGAGATAATATGATCCTAAGACTAGGTCTCCTTGGTATTTATATAAGATACAAAAGGTACAATTATAATGAAAGGGTACCATAAAGGGMTCTATCCAACATACAAATATAATACTATAAATGTAATAATTCAATATTTTATTAAGCTCTAATTCATGGCACATCACCCTTTAATTGGAGCATATTACACTAGTATTTTTATTTTATTTATGTTGGCTTGGGTCCATTAGTTGTAATTGTACCTCCTAGTCTCCTATACATACCAAGGAGACATTTTCATTTAGAATCATCTTGTAATTGTGAATTCATATGATGTATAAGGAGTTTCCCCCCTTGAAGAGGCCCATTATCTGAATTTCTCTCTTTTTCAAGGCATTTAGTAGTTATTATGAGGTTTTTATGCTATTTTTGATATTTGGTTCTTAACATTTGGTATTAGAGTTAGACAATCCTCGAGAGTGGCTTCTTCAAAACAAGTTATCTTGGAATTTTCACTACAACTTTTTGTTCTCGAAGGTTTCAGTATTTGTAATTTATATGGTGTATAGGTGACATATAAAGATAACTTGGGTCCAAATTTCATAGCTTGATTAGTTATATTTTTGGAGATACATTTTGTTCAAGTTAGGGTTTTTGACTAGGCCTGAAACTAGTCTAAAACAAGTCTTCTTGGAATTTTCGCTCCCAATTTGTTTTCTTCTTGGTTTTAGGATCTGAAATATTTAAAGTAAGAATGAGGAATAGTGGATTATCTTGTGTACAAATTTAATTCCTTTCTTCATTGTAATTTGAAAGTTATTCCCTAAAGAAGTTAGGGTTTTTGGTTGGTCCAGATTTCAGTCTAAAATAGGTGTTCTAGGGAAAATTGTTATATTTGAAGCTAAAGACCTCCAAATTTAGTGAGCCCTATTCCATTGATTAGGGTACAGAGATAAGTTGTTTTGGTATGAATTTAAATTTCTGAAGTGAAGACAGTGACACGTGTTAGTCCATAAAAGTTCACTCTCCTGAAAGGGAAACATATCAACAGACCTTGGGAAAGTTATCATAAAATTATATTGGAGAATCCAACCTTGGTCTAACCTATAAGGTTGGAAAGAAGACACATCAGGATAACTCGGGTAGAAATTTTAGACTCAGAAGGGCCAAAATTGTAGAACCACGATAGAAGAAAGGTCAACTAGCATAACGGTCTCCAAATCATGGTTTTAAAAGGTGCATTTATTTTTTGGAAATTTGCATATCTTTTGACTAGAAGATCCAATTTGGGTGATTAAAAAATTGGAATAAAGTGGTATAAAAGGAGTATCACATAAATTTAGGATAATCTTAGGGGTTTTTAGGTAAATATGTATTCCGATGTATTTAAACATAGGAGATTCCGTTACTTGTCAGCGCTACAACCTAGGGATTGTGTGGTTCTTCCACGTACCTAGAGTATATCAAAAGGCCCCTTTTGAACTGTTTTTCATTAGACAACACTAATATGGATCTGACATCCCATATACCTGGCGTATATCGGGATACCCCCTAGAATCCTGAGACCAACTGAGTAAACCATTTGTCCATCTTGTTGCTATAATACAGTGAGAACACTCGAGGAGATCAGTCTAGTACCTCGATAGTCAGATAGAATGGCTAAGGGAATGGTCAAGCCTCCTTAGTTAGTGCCCTGCGATATTGGGCCGAGTACTATTGTTGGACCCCACACGT
The DNA here is from genome assembly GCA_032191745.1 of Picea mariana. Classification (NCBI taxonomy): domain Eukaryota; kingdom Viridiplantae; phylum Streptophyta; class Pinopsida; order Pinales; family Pinaceae; genus Picea; species Picea mariana. Next base: position 3,470 of record JASDQU011248844.1, read on the forward strand.
ATATCAAAGAGCTATAGAACCTGACACTCCCTTGTCTGTGAGGACCTATGCCTAAGAAAATTAGGAATTCTTACCTTGCAATGATACTTGGCCAACATGCCACCAAAAAAGGGAACTTATACACCAAATAATCCCTCAAACATTCCTACTTGGAATATTTATGAAGGTGACAAAATGCGTTGTAACACACCCGAACCATAAATACTCTTTTAAGGGGTGGGGCATCATAATTTCATTTTCCTTTACTATCTCAAATCCTAATTCTAGGATCTCCATTGGCCTTTGCATTCCACGAGATTTCTAATGGTCACCACCATACTGAAATCTGAGTTCTAGTTTGCAATTTGTTTTCTCGCAAAGCTCTTTGGGTGTTATTAGTAAAGGGCCACATGGAATCCACATGGGTCCATCTCACATATATCATCCATAATTCCTCGGAGTCCTGGAGCTCCCAACGCTATTATATTTATGGTGGAGATCCATCCACCATTAAATTTGATGATATGTCTTCCTCCTCATTAAGGCATACTCCTACAGATAATTTGACATTTGGTGCTTCAGCACTAAGCGCCCTTTTTTTTGTCTACGCACAAGACCTCCCGTAGTCCTGAACTCCCAAAGTCCTATAAGCTTTCCATGTGTCTTCAGGCTTCAGGCATTTCGGTCTCTCTATGATACTACACCCAAAATCCTCTAGAGTCCCGAAGTCTCAGAGTCCTGGTCACTTCACCAACCACATTGGCCAGGCGGGCACGTACTAGGGGATGACACATAGCAAGGGCTAGGGGTGACACATGTCACACTCTAATAGTAATAAGGGATTTGAAAAACATCCATATCTCAGTGACATGTGGCACCTTTGTTGTGGTTCCATGTCACCCTAGATGACATCAATGAGCCATGTCAACCTCAGAAAAACAACCTTCTAACGTCCTCCAGATCTCATGATCAAGATCTGTCCACATAGATCCATATATCCATGGCTCACATTGCTTCACAACTATGAGATTTAAATCTCATCCACTCACCACATCTTGAATCCCCCAGAGTGCCAACTCTCTAGACTATGGGATTTGGCTCCACGTGTGCCCTACCTGTCAACGATTGATCTTTATTCTGTCGTTCATGACTTCGAGAGTCTTCACACTTTAAAGACTCTCAGCCAAGTCCCTCTGGAGTGCCAAGTATACATATGATCAGATCTCCTGCCACATAGCCTCTCATCTAATGGCTCAGTTCCAATGGACAACATTTGAAAGGGGACAAGAGAGGGCCACGTGTCGCTCCACGACGTGTCCTGGTTGGTTGGACAATTAAGAGGGGTTCTCAACAGAGTCCTTAGATCAATAGTTGAGAAGGATCCCAAGGGATCTGAGGATCGATGGTCCACGTTACTTTGTAAATTTGGCCTTTGAGATTTTTTTTGATTGCAAAGTTTTAACCTCCTAGAGCTTCGAACTCCCGAAGCTCCAAAACCAATAGGAGCTTTTCTCCTTTTAGATTAGCGTAGGGTTCCCAAACCTTGGTCATATGGGTCCTCCAAAAATTATTAGGGGCTACATGATTAATTCTTGGTCTTGAATTTGTTAAGGCCATGGGTATGATCCCTCGGTCACACATGTGAAAGGTCTGAAGGAAGAAACCTTCTTCCATAGACTTTCAACTTGGAATTCTCGCTAAGGTAGAATCGAGAGGTTGACATGACCTAAACATTTTAGTTAATCCTAACTCGACTCTCCTGCATACTCACATCCCATAACTCTCTAGAGGCTAGGCTGAGGTAAATAGAATACCATTCAAAAGCATGGATTCATAGAGAAACAAAACACATTTCTACCTTAATCATTCAATACAAAACTTAGTCATAGACATATATATATGATTCAATAATCATTTCCATTTCAATACACAAAGTATGAAGATACTTATCAGAAACTAGAAACCATGAAGCGATTTCTAAAAGGGGTGATTGTTTCCACCCAACCACATGGACAACCACTCCTAATGGATTTACTGTTGGTCACCCCCGAGCTATACCATGATGCTTTGATAGAGACCCTTTCTCCTTTCTCAATGACAATCATGAACAAAGGTTACTCTCCTCCTCCCACAGGATCTTGGAAACCAATTTTCTCTATACCAATCAAGGAGGTTTGCACAAGTAATTCCACAGTCACTCGTCAACCTCATTTATTAGTTTGTAGAGAAAACCATGCCCATGGATTCTTACAGCCAGAACGAGATTGCTTATCAATTTTCCTCTCAAATCCAGAGTTGAAAAACACACTCTCTTCTCTTATGGAGATCATTTTATCCACTCTGCTTTCTTGCAGATCTGTCTCTGTTCCCTGAATTACTTCCTTTATTTCCTTCCTCAAAAATTTTGCGTGGGTATGAACCCCCAACTCGTGGTCAGGTCTAGAATCCTTATAGATGGGTACCCTTCCCCATCTCCTCATTAACTCTTGAGGAGGGCCTTCCAACTACTAGCCTGACTGGTAATTCATTTCAGGGTCAAAGGACTATTGAGCAATTACATCCAGTAAGGTACTGGTTTGGTGAGGGTCATATCAACCATTCTTGGTTTCCCTCACCATATATATCATAACATCCATGGTCTATCTGGGAAAACTCCCCCCTTTTATGCAACACTTATCCATTTTCTATTAATAAAAAAAATACATAGATTGACCCTTTTATACAAAGGTTCATCAAATCAAACATTCACACATACCTAGTCTGCCATATTCTCTTGGCCAGTTATAGTTATATTTACAAACTGGGGAAAATAGGGGTATTAAAATCCCCTCCCCCTTAAAGGAACATCGTCCCCGATGTTCTATCTTCTGACATGCTATGTATGTACATAAGTAAACAAAAATGGATATGAGTATTTTATGGCATCCTCCATTTCCCATGTAGCCTCATATGGGCCAAAGTTTTTCCACTGCACCTTGACCTGTGCAATGGTTCTATTCCCAAGTGGGGTTTCCTTCCTATCTATTATGCATTGAGGTTCCATAAGGAATTCTCCCTCTGGTTCCACCTGAATCACAGACTAGTCAATAATATGATTAGAATCATGTACATATTTCTTTAATAATGAAACATGGAAAACATTATGTGCCTTTACTGTGGGAGGAACTGATAGGCGATAGGCTACATGTCCCACTCTATCCAAAATTTCAAAGGGTCCACAATACTGAGGTGCCATCTTGGGACAAAATCCCATCCTCAAATATCTTTTCCTAGGTCTAACTCAGAGATACACATGATCCCCTGCTTTGAACTCTCTGGGAGTCATTTTCTTGTCTACATAGCTCTTTTGTCTATCCTAGGCTATTTTCAGATTTTGTTTGATCTGAATAAATTTCTATTCCATTTCCTTGAGCATATTTGGCATGATTGTAACTCTATCTACTGGGTTGTTCCAACTAATTTGAATGTTGCATTGTCTTCCATAGAGGGCTTCAAAAAGGCTCATTTTTAATGACTCTTGATAGCCATTGTTGTAGGCAAATTATACTAGTGGTAGGTAGTCTTCCCACTTATTGGGTTGATGCATTACATGCATCTTCAACATGTATTCTAACACTTGGTTTACCCTCTCTATATTCCCATCATTTTGAGGGTGATAGGTTATACTAAAGAGAAATTGTTTTTCAAAACCAACAAACAGAGATTTCAAAAGTTTGAAGTAAATTTTGTATCGCTGTCGGATATAATTTTCTTAGGCATGCCATGCAATCTAAATATTGCTTTCATGAAAATACTGCTAATATCTATTGCGTTGCAATTTGACTTGATGGGAATGAAGTGAGCAAACTTGCTCAATTTTTCCACAACTCCGTTGATGGTGTCGTTCTGTTTGGTTGATTTTGGTAATCCTGTGATGAAATCCATGGAGATGGTTTCCCATTTCCATTTGAGAATTGGTAGGGGTTGCAACATCCCTGCTAGGTTTTGGTGCTCTGCCTTGACTTTCTGACATTCTAGACACTTAGCTAAGTAATTAGATATGTCTTTTTTCAGTTTGGTCCAATAAAATAGTTTCCTAGTGGTCGTGATCATTTTCTGATAACTAGGATGAACAGTATATGGTATTTTTTGTAGTTCATCCATTATGAACCTCTTCAAGTTGTCACAATTCATAATATACAATATACCTTTAAGTTATCAAGCCATTATTAAACATCTAATAGACTTCATACTTCATCCCCGTGGGCTCTTACTTTCGGTATGATATCATAGTCTTGAAAAATGCATATGTTTCTTATGAAGTTTTGACTCTCTCTTTGATGTCTGATTCACTCGCACTTACAACTTCCAAGTGAATCACTTTAATACTTCTACTAAGGGAATCATCCACCCTATTCTCCTTTCCTTTGATATTTTTGATTTCAAAATAAAACTCACTAAGGAGAGCCATCCATCTAGCTTGTCTAACATTAAGTTTTGGTTGATCAAACAGGTACCTCAACCCACAATGGTCTGTCATAAGCACAAATCTTCTACCCAGGAGGTAATGCCTCCACATTTTTAAATCATGCACTATGGCGGCCAATTCCATAGCGTGGTTCACATAATTGACTTCATGCTCATTCAATTGTTTGGATTCCTAGAAAATCACATGTCCTTCTTGTATAAAAACTCCTCCAAGCCCTTCCTTGTAGGCATATGTACAACAAGGAAGTCATTTTGTGGGTCTGCAATATTCATCACATGAACATTGGTTAGAAGGTATTTCAACTCTTGGAATCTCTCTTCACATTCTGATGTTCAAATGAATTTAACTCCCTTTTTCTGAAAGGAAGTGATTGGGAAACCAATCTTGGAAAATTATTTTATGAACCTCCTATAGTATCCTGCTAGGCCCATAAAGGATCTAATATCAGAAACATCCTTTGGGGTAGGCCAATCCATGCTAGCTTTAATCTTGTCAGGATCAACTACCACCCCTTCTTCATAAATAACATGGCCTAAGTAATGGACTTGTTTATGAAAAAAGTCACACTTACTAAACTTAGCATACATTTGATGTTCTCTTAGTACTTGAAGTACTAACTTAAGATGTTATTCATGCTCTTCCCTATTCTTAGAATAAATTAGAATATCATCCATGAAAACCAATACAAATCTATCTAAGAATTTACTGAGTACATTATTCATTAAGCACATAAAAGTGGTTGGTGCATTGGTTAGCCCGAATGGCACCACCACAAATTCATAGTCACCATACCTTGTCCTAAAGGTTGTCTTATGGATGTATTCATCCTTAATTCGGACCTGATGGTATCTCGACCTCAAGTCAATCTTGGAGAAGATTGTAGCACCCCTTAATTGGTCAAACAAGTTATCGATCTTTGGTAAGGGATACTGATTCTTGATGGTCATCTTATTGAGTTGTCTATAATCTATGCACAATTAATCTATGCACAATATGAGTGTTCCATCCTTCTTTTTCACAAACAAGGCTGGTGATCCCCATGGAGACACACTAGGTTGAATGTATCCTTTGTCCCACATCTCCTTTAGCTGTATTTTGAGCTCAATTATCTTTGGTGTACTCATTCTATAGGGTGTTCTAGACATTGGCACCACTCCTAGTACAAGTTCTATTGAAAAGTCAATATCCCTTCTTGGAGGTAGACCTAAMACCTCTTCTGGGAACACATCTTTACATTCTCTTAATATGGGATGGTTTTCTAGGCTGGGTTTGTTTTTCTCAATAGAGTTCAGCGCTTGTATTTCATATAAGGGACATCTCTTTCTCCAATACTTCTTCACTTGGAGGGTTGATATTTGTCTCACTGAGACAGGATTTYAAATCSCTTGTAGGGTTATCCTTCTCCCTTCTCCATATTCACACTCCAAAATTTTATTGTAACAATCAAAGTTGCTTTTATGGGAAACCAACCAGTCCATGCCAATCAACAGGTCATAAGATCCTAAAGGAAGTATGTTTAGGTTCACTTGGGTGGGAAATCCACTTATGACGAATTTTCATGATGGTATGACCTATGTTACATTTCTTTTGGTTCTGGTGGATAGTTGTACCAGCCATGGTTTAACATGTTTAASTTGTTTCAATTTACATTTCTYAACAGTTTGAGGGGAAACATAACTCAAATTAGAACCAGGTTCAATTAAAACAKAAATATGATGGTTGGCAATTGTTGCTTCCATATMCACCAYTGAAGCTCGGTGGTCATCTTGTCTATTATCCAAGGATGCATACATTTGTGACATGCCCCTAGCCACATCATTGACTATGGTAGCCTCCTGGACGTTGTAGAACCTCCTATTGTTCTGTTTCCTATGTGGACAATCCCTCAGTAGATGTTCTTCTCCACAACCCCAACATTTCAAGGGTTCTCTCTTTGTGTTATCAGTCTTACTTGGGACTACTATGAATGGTTTATTTCCACTCTCGGATGGAAATTTTTGTTGATACACACTTCTAGTAGGAAGGCTCATCCTAGATATTTTCCCATGGTTCTTAAATCTTCAGGATTTAAACCCCTTCTTCTTGAATCCCAAATTGTTTTTCTTCTTCCAGTCTTCATGGGGTTATGTCTTATCGTTGAATTTCTCATAGAAATACCTTGCCTTTTGAATAATATCTTCTAAAGTATTTGGCTCATCAAACTCAATTTTGTCATGGTAGGAATGAGGTAATCCAGTAATAAATCGTTTCATATTTACTTTTTAATCCTTTATGTAGGGAAGATAGCTCATCAACTCAAGAAATGTGTTGATATATTCATCTATGGTGAGTTGTCCCAACTTGATTTCATAGAAATCTTTGGTATTTCCATCAAAGTACTTTTCTAACAGATACTTCTTCTTGAAGTATTTCTCAAATTGTTTCCATGACAAGTCCTTCTCATGGATTCCTTTCACATTCCTAAGGTCCTCCCACCAAATGGAAGCTTTCCCATTCAGGTTGAAAATGGCTATCTGAGCCTTTAAGTTTTCATAGTAGTCATGGACTTTGAAGTACTCCTTCAAGTCGAGTAGCCAAATTTTTTCTTCTTCCCCCTTCTTAATATCTCCATCGAAGGTGGGTGGTTTTCATTTCTTGAACTCTTCAGGGTCATGAATCTTGGAATGTTTCCTCTTTCTTCTTCTCGTCTGGGAATGAGAACTAGTTTTTCCACTAAAAGATTCCTTGGAGTTGTTAGTGTCCTTAGAAGAATATTCTAGTGAATGTCTCTTGGATCCATGTTGGGCCTTCCTTGAGGAGCTTCTCTTGGTGTGTCCACTTTCAAGACCATGCTTTTGTATCTCATGCGGACTTGGAGTTTTCTTAGTATGATGTTTTTCCACATGATTGGAAGCTAGACCATGTTGCAGTTGCCTTTGTATATCTGATATAATTTTCAGTAGGAATGAATTAATTCCAATCTACTTTTTCTGTTCCTTTATCAACCTTTCATTGTCATCCTTACAACTCTGTAATTCTTCCATGAGGATTCTTATAGTTTCGGCCAAATCTGGAGGGGTTTCCACCGCCCTTCTTTCATTAGATTCTTCCTCTCTATTGTGGGAGATTTCCCCGAACTCATGGTGTGTCACCATCCCTTATGTTGTAGTTTTCTTGTTGTTCATTGAATTCTTGAGTGTTGATAAACCATTTTCTATTAGTTAATGATCTACTAATTCGTGAACAACATGTATCATTGAAAAATGAAGTCAACTTATTTATTTGGAAACATTAGAAAAATACAGTGCAGATTTCCAAAAAATCTATCAACAATAGAAGGTTTCATTTCTCTCTTCAGTGGAGGTTCAGACAAGTTTCTTGTAGAAGGGGGTAAGGTAAGGTGTTACTCCTTAATTTCTCTAATGAATTTTTTATGCGACTCATGCATGAGCCCAAGAAGGATAAGTGTTGTTTCCATGCTCTGATACCAATTTGTAACACACCTGGCCCCTAAATACTCTTTTAAGGGGTGTTGCATCATAATTTCGTTTTCCTGAACTATCTCAAATCCTAATTCCAGAATATCCATCAGCTTCTGCTCACCATGAGTTTTCCTCTTGAAGCTCTTTGGGAATTATTAGTTAAGGGCCATGTGGGTCCATCTCATACATATCATCCAAAATTCCCCGAAATCCCATAGTTTCTATCG
>JASDQU011248845.1:0-17064 GCA_032191745.1 Picea mariana
TGGTGAGTACCAAGTTTCTAGGATTAATAACATGTGCATGTTTCGAGGAACACACACACTTGTGAGTGCACGTGTTCCTTTACAACCCATTGCCACTTTTTTGTCCATCAACTTCATGTGAGGGAATGAATTTTCTTTCCAAACCATTAATCTTTGCAAAGGTTGGAGATAGTGTAAAGTTTTGAATTCTTATCCTAATAATCCATTATATTACCATTTTAGAGTCTCCTAAAATATTTGGGTAGCCCCTTTATCAATTTCCCACCTCGTTAAAATCCACAAAGATTTCATCTTTACACAATTGTCTGTTCCTTCTCTTACTAAATATTTAAACAAATATATGTGACCTTCCTTCATGAATAAAACACTACCCAACCCACATTTTTTAGGACTACCTTACCAGGTCCCATAAAAATAACCCGATTCCATAGATTTATCTATAATTGGATTTACAATTACCCTTGTGGTTTGATCCCTATTGGGTTTTGATGACACCTCATATGTATATATAATTTGATGGGATACATGTACTGGAAGAATGTCCCTATATTGAAACAAATTTTCATTCCTAAAGTTAGTGTTTTATGGTCTTTTATTGATTTATTGTTAAACAAATCTTCCTAATAGTCTTCCACCAAACTTCTTACCAACATCCTAGACCTCTAGAAAAACACTCCTTATACACCTCTTTTGTGAGAAGATAGTGAAACAAAAAATGATGGATGGTTTAATCATATTTTTACAAAGTGCACATCTTCCTAGACCTTTCCATGTTATTTTATTAAATGTTCAAAAAATTGAACATAGTGAGAGAACCAAAATGAAAAGAAAAGGAAAGACTAATCAAGTCAAAACTATTTTCAAGGTATTCTACTAACTTTGGCCAATCCTTTTTAAGATAATCGAGTCAAACTCTTTGTAACATAGTATGACAAGCCATTGAATAGTCTTCATTATAAGTGAATACCATGGATCGATACTATGGGCCCATAAACGACCACCAATAAACCCATCACTAACTGAATTTAGGTTAACTAATGTAATTGTGAATGAGTCAATATGAACCTGCCACTCCCACCTTTCAACTTGAATTGGATCAACACCTAAAATCCTCAAGTGTTATTAGCAGTGAATCTAGGATTACAAAATGACCCCTTTAATTATGCCACGTAGATCTACATATAAACTTTACACCAATGAATCAGAAAACTAGCGGTACACATGGATACATAAATTCTTACAATTATATGTCTAATTGCATGAAATTAACACAAAAAATATTACATCATTTACCCAAATGTATAATACTTGAGGCATATACCTGCTTCATTACTCACATTGCTCCTTTTTTTTGTCTTTTTTCCCAAATCATTTGTTTCATTCTCATGATTTTGAAGCACCAAGCAAGAAGAAAAAAAACAGGAAATCACTAAATTCATGGGAAGGTACCACATATCACACATCAATGAGATCATCCAATCCATTACTATATCCATTCTCTATATTGTCATATGAATAAAAAGGAACATATCTTTGTAATTATATCTTTACAAGCCATTCCTTTCAAAATATAGAGAATTCATGCGACTTCTCACCATTAAAAAATAACATCCTCTTTGGATCATGCTTGTGGCCTTTCCATTCTCTACATCTTTATCCCAATTTTTAACAACAAATCTATGCAAATCAAAAGTATCATTACCATTATTTGGATAGCATAGTGCATAATCCTTACATAGTCCTTACTTTCTTGCAAATAACTAATATTTTTTAACAAAGATCCAATCTTCCTTTTTTGCATCAACCATAAATATTCTCACTACTCCCATTTAATGTGTTATTCTTGGTCATGTGCATACCTTGGAATAGATAAGAGACCCTACATCACTAGCATGTGGGAGCCTATTTTTTCATTTCTTCTCCTTGTGATTTATAGGACACATTTCAATGGACAAGTTAACTCCCACTTAAAAAGATGTTTTCACATATTTAGAAGTCTCTATCACAAATTCATTGGGAATGTTATCAATATACTAATTTTAACCTATCCATATCTTTTTGTTTTCTCTATCTCTTTATACTTTTTTGTCAAGATAATAATGCATAGAACTAAGATTGTTCATATCAAATACCATGGAAAACAAGGACCTAGTTTTTCTTACTAACTTCATATTTTCACCAATTGACATTTTATCATCCACGCATAAGACAAGAATTACAAATATATATTCTATTGATTTGTAATAAACATAATGATCATGGGTGGGTGCATGAAGTTTCTTCACATAATCATTACAATGGAACATGCACTCATTGTGAAATCAATAAATATTCATGTTCTCTAACAAACTTCATGTGTTCCTATTTAAATAGCCTCCACCCTTTATGAACCTCCATGCACTCAAATTACCCATAGGCACATTGAAACCATGTAGTTTTTTTCAATCCAATAAGACACATTGTCGAGATTGGGGGTAAGCTTGAGAAGAACAAAATAGAATATGTAGAATTAAAAGAATAAGTAATACTTTGAAGCCAATATCAAGGAAAAGAATTAGTCAAATATAATTACTATTTGCAGTAGGGGAAAAGGTCTTAGTGTAGTTGACACCTTGCTGGGAAAATCCTTTGATGAAAAGATGAGATTTATTACACTGAACAACACCTTCCACTACAAGGAGAACACCTTCTAGCAGAGGTATTTAGTGTTACAAAATTTGAAAAAATTAGAAAAAAACAACCTCCGCTACAACCTCCTCTATTGGTTGCAGAGGTTTTAGTGGATGTTTTAATGGATGTTCCATATAACTAACAAAAAATGGTTAGGCAGAGGTTGTAGTGGATATTTTTTTTCTCAATGCTTATATTATCAAAATACATTGGTGCACCATTAAATAAAATGAATCGATGCATACCCAAACACAGAACACACCATAAATACCTTACATCAAATGCTACATAACATACATAAAACCAAAAAACGCATCGGTGCACCATTACATAAATTCTTGGTGCGAACATAAAACAAAAATGCATCGGGCACCATTACATGAAATGACCTGGTGTGTACATAATATGGAAACACATCGATTCTCAATTACATTATTTCTCCAGTTCTTACATATGAAACAAACGCACTATGACGGATATGGTTATTATGCCTCTGATTTCCATTTTTTGTACGCAACTTCGGTGTGCATGCATTTTATGTCTTTTCAGGTTCTTCTATAATTTGTACGTCTCGGTGTGAATACTAAATATAATGCCCGGATGTGTTTGGATTATTAAATGCACTAGTGTGTTTATGTTTTCTAAAGCACTCATGTTGTTATTATATTTAAATAACAGATGCATATTTATCACATTCCCACTGTAAAATTTGAAAACAATATATATTATTGCACATGTTAAGCACTCATGGTTTTGTATAATTAATATGTATTGGTGTTTTAGTATTATTAATATGAAATGGTGTGTATAACCCATTAAAAAGAACCGATGTCTATATTATTTCAGGCACCATTTTGCGAGTTCATAAGAATGCACCAATATGTATATATTTTAAATAATTGTTTTTTTTACAAATATTTTTTATAATCATATTGTTTTTATATTTTTGTTATTACATTTTGATATAATGAAAATATTAATGTTACACCTCTGTTATTTGCAACAATGTAAATCATTCACATATTAATTAATCAGTTATTTGTAACAATGTAAATCATTCACGGATTAATTAATGAACAATGTGACATTTTACAACATTTGACAATGCAACAAAACAATAAACCCATTTTATTATATATGAATAAGAGACTCATGGTCATACAAAGTGGGACAACATAAAGGTCCACAATAATCAAAATGGAACCAATATGTAATTGTTACAGCTATTGGTCGCATGTCCTCATGTAATCGGGACATTATGTCCACTACATTAAGCAAAAATATCCCTTATTTTTATAGACTGATATTAGAAAATTGCATACAACTTGTAGTAACATTCAATTATATTGATTGTCATTCATCACTTGAATTTATCTCATTGTTTGAGTTGTGTGCATCCCTCATTCCTTGATGAGTTGTAGGAGATATTATACTTTGGTTATCTAAACATATGTTTTCTTACTCAATTTCTCATTGACATTCCAACTCCTCTCGTTCTATCTACAAACATATAAATAAAGCATAATAATTAAATCTACTTTTATGATATATTAGAATATACATGATTGCGTAAATTAGAAAGCGTACCATAGAAGTGATTGACTCATTAATAGTAAACATGATTTCGAAGTTTTTTCTCATGCCAATTATCAAAACACTTTATGTTGGCTCGTCTCCATACATTGTTTATTTCATGTTTAATACAACATGACAAAGCATAGTCGATATAATTAATATAAGGTTTCTTATTGTTCCATTAATTATAAAACAAGGGAAGTTAAACAAGATATCTACTTACAAATTGTTCAATTAAACCTTGATATTTCAACATATAATCGCAACCTTTATTTAACCCAATGTTGATCAATTGTTTGGTTGGATCTTCTTTGTATGTTAGTACCTATTAGTAGACATCCATGGATTAGTGTAAATTAATTATTCAACTATAAATATCACAGCGTATATAAAAGCTTAAGTAAGGTCTAAAACATAAGCACTCACAAATTTTACGATCAACTATTTTTTCCCTTCTCATCGTGTCTTATGTATTGATTGGGCTCCATTTTATTTTATTTTTTGCAAAAGAAAAAATGAAAATCATTATTTAATATGATAAATAAATTCGATGAACATAAAATAATAAATAAATGATCACATACCTCTGATGCATTTTTTTTTTGGGATGCATCCTCCTGTGATGAAATTATGTTCATTTATTGTACCATCTCCTTGTACACTCTTTTAGACATCCCTATCAACATGTATTGGATTTCACCTCATTTGTCACTTGGAATTTTCATAATCTTCCTGAAAAATGAAAAAGAACAATAATGCTTTCTTAAATGGACATGAAAGTAAATATATATAAAAAATTAATTTGGTAATTATTGGAACATATTATAGAAAAACATGTTACCTTTTATATGACTCTTTTTTGTTATTGTAATTTTTTACTATTGCAAGTCTCATGGGTCTCAATGACCATGGCTCCAAAAACAATTCTTGTAGTATACATATAAACTAATTCTTGGAGTCTGTGGATTGATTTACATCCTTAACATTTTTTCCCTCTTAGGACGAGATTCCATTCCCTCGCTATCGATCACTGCATAACATTAAAAAAAAGTGAAATTGTGTGTTGAAAATATGTTAGTGATTAACGTTAATAAATTCATTTTTAGTAAAAGTAAAAGAAAAACATAATGTTGATTACCTTTCTATCCACATGTTTCCTTGCGTTGCAACATTTCCATAAATCTTTTACACTCTTTTTCACTCAGACTGCGAATAATCGTATCAATTTTCTTCAAGTTTTTGCTCTGCATGACACACATTAACCAATAGACATCATTGATTTAAACTTACAAATATTTCAAATTATATATTAAATTTTTAATAAAACTTAAATAACTTGCATGTCTCTCTTTTTGAGATGAGCTACCATCGCACTCACTACAATAAGATGTTTATTTTTTAATTTCTATCATCCATCTTTTATTAAAAAAACAGGAATCATCAGAAATAGAAATTATGAAATTTTTATACAATCTAATATTTCAGTGCACTTCATTAAACAGAACGCAGTGAGGGGTCAACCATATACTTGCACCAGAACTTACTATTATTCATGGTGTACCACTAACCCGTATGCATATGATACAAAATAAATATTATTTGTTTTTCACCAATCAATGCTTTACATAGATATATGTGCATTGATGTGCTTGTCTATACAATGAGCCCCGAGACTTTTTTCGTGTACACTGTGCAATGGGGCATTTTTCCTGTATAGCACACACCACATACCGCGAAAAAGGTTTTTAAAAAAATCACTAACAACGACAGGGTTTGGGATCTGATGCAATGTGTAGTACCATTTCAATGGATGCCAAACACCCCATATGCAACTAAATAAACCATATAAAAATATATTACTTAAAAAAAATAAACCTTAAAAAAATCTATTTCTTATAAAAATAACCTTATAAAAATACGTTCCTTAAAAAGAGAAGGGAACAAAAAAAAAACTACAATAAATCTATGCCTTCTAATATTGAAGGTAACTATGATACCCTTATATTTTTTAACATGCATTGAAAATAGTTTGAATCAAATATGGAAATATTCAAATGATTAGTAGAATGAAACCACATAACTAAAATTTCTTCTATGCAGATATTTATTTTCCCTACGAACCCCTTCCAGTTTTGTCTCTTAAAAAAGTCTAGCCACTCCAAAGTATTTCATGGTAAATATCTCTTCCAAAAATCTTCCCTCTAAATTCTTCCAAAAAAATAAACTAATGAATAGTGTTTTCATTTATAAAGAAATACGTTTTGAAAAATGAAATTCCCTCTCTTTTTTCACTATGCCTTTTCAATTAATATGTAAAAACACTTATTAAACTATACATTTTAAAAATTAAGTTTTATCGTCAAATCGGCGTGCCTCACTGAATAGTGCACTCTGTGCATATATAGTAAAAAACCCACTGATACCAATTTTATCAACATAATAGAAATGCAAACCTCTGATAGTAAAGTTTACAGATGTTTTGGTTTGTGGAGGTTTTAATAGATGTGACGTTTTGATGAGTTTAATAGTTTTCACGTTTGTGTGTTATAAAATAATTAAACACATAGATAAATTTAATATCTATTTCATGATGTATTGGCGATGGTTTTTGCTCAAATCCTAGGAAAATAAGGCCATAATATCAAATGGCCAATACTTCAAATTCCAACTCATTCCATATAATTGCAAGTTTGTCAACTTCTCCCACACCATCTGAAGTAAGTATAGATTATATTTATAATTCATTTATCTTATTGAATTTATTTCATTTATGCACGTGCATTTCAATAATTGTTCATTGAATTTTGTAGAATCATAAATTGGGATCGGGTTTGAATGAGAAAGATATCCCACCAATGCAAAAATGTCGCAATCTCTTATTAGGAGAAAAATACTGCAAACAAATATTTGATGAAAATGGACAATTGTTTTACCCAACCAATTGTAACATGCCATATTTCAGTAACCTGCAGTCTGGGTCAATGGTATTACATCGTGAATTGCATCTCCTTTATGACACGTCAGTGGTATGTGTCTATTCAAAATGTAAAGGGTTGTAGAAGAACCCTTGATGTGTTACATTGTCTCATTATATTAATTATCCACTACCCAAAGTTGAAGGTCTAATATCAATAATCTAATAGGTGATATAAAAAAGACGTGTAGGAACACTTGCATGCCCTCCTTTTTTGAAAAGTTGGAATCCATATCAACTACATTTCCTTATAAATTGGCCGAACTGTCTCTTTCTATTGAGTCAATGAAGAGTTCTTATAATGAGCCAAAGTATGATATCAATACTACCCAAAACATCACTACTAAGAGATCAAAAAACTTGTATTCAAATGAATGTTAGAGTTTGAAGCTGATTTGTAATGGAGTGTTTGTTACAAAGTGAAGTAGAGCATATTTGATAGTCAAATCACACACTATTAGCTTGCTCTCTTCTGTAGAACAAAATAATCATTAATGTCATCTCTTGTGCAGAAGAAAATAATCCTTCATGTCCTCGTCCACCAGATACTGTGAGGGGAGCTTCGTTTGCTTCATTTTGGATGTAATGTGGGGGTAAAGTAGTGAACTTTGCCGCCAATTGGAACTCGGTAATTGTTGTCTCTGAAATGTCGAAATGTTTGGTAACAATGCTGACCTGATCTAATCTTTTGGTGTGTGAATATTCATATTTCTGTGTTAAAATCCTATGTCCCTATTGACTTGTGAAATCCTGCACAGGGTCGTAGATTGTGGGTAAAAGCATAGTGTGGTATTCAAGCTTTGTTATGTTCATTCACTAATAGATCTAATCTAAGCCATGGGTAATTGGGTGCATTAGATAAACTCGTTTACTTTATCACAAAATCCATTTTTTTAATTTTAGTTGGTTTTATGTGTGTTAGAAGTGAAAATTTTAAATAATGTATAAAAAATAATATAATTATGTTATTTTTTAAGATTGTATCATTTTCTTAAACTTATGATAAATATTATATAATTTTTAATATGAATATATTTTTTAATAAACTCTCGAGATTTAAAAACAATTATATTTACATTTATTTTAATTACAAATTACATTATAAATAAAAACAAAGAACTATATTTTTATTTCAAATAATGAAATTAGCAAAACTATTTTATAAAAGTGATTGATGTACAATATGGAAAGATGGAAAATGACTAACATTTCCGCCTATTTCAACCATTTTTATAATGTGGTTGTGCTACTCTTCACGATCAACATGATAAATATAGTCCTCAACTTGGTGTCCATGGGAGTTCCCATTAGAGAAAGAATAAACAAATGGGGTTTTAAACCTACCAAATGACAACTTGGGTTTATCTCTCTAATATTGATTTGTATCTATGAAAAAAAGAGCTAAATAGTTTGACATAGTTTTTTGATAAAACAATGTATGAGGTTTCAAAAAGTCCAATGTTTCCAGTGGACATTCCAATTATCATGAGAGACAAAATAAATTAGTATGTAAATTAGTATGAACTAGTATCTTGAAACAAGAGTGTTGGGGTTTGTCTTTAAATTAGGAAGATTGTATAATGATAGATTGAAGAGTGTTAAAAAGAAGAAGGATTAAGTGGTCAAATGAATAAAATATTCAATTAACCATTGAAATCCAATAATAACTGAGATGAATCAATAAAGTAATAATTTAGTTTGAGATTAAATTAAAGTAGCCATTGAAATTAGGTAATAAAAGACAAATATTATCTGAAAATTTGAAAAAAATATATATAATAAAGTAAACGAAATCCTCTTAACAAACGGAAGAGATCTGAACAGAGATGATGCGTTTATATGTATTACTCTTTGAGTCAAGAGACAAGTTTGTCAGTGCTATTCAGAATGGGAACCACATACCCAAAATGCTCACAAACTTGGATGCATGAGCAAAGAAGAAATCAACACCCTCGTCAACATCTGAGCAACTGCCCTGTGCTTGAGAATATTTGTTCATGATTGAAAAACGCCAAATAGTCTGGCTTGGACTGAGCCCTCGTACATTGTTTACGCATATATAGGATTTTTTTTTGAAGAGGAGGGATCTCAACTCTTGAAATATGTTTTTATCTTTGGCGGCAAAGATTTCTCAACATCATTGATTCAGCAAGATCAGCAAGCTTTTTATGTAGATCAGCAAGCTCATTCTCATTGATTGTCCACATTGTAGTATTGCTGTTTCATCTGCCCGACATAACTCTTACAATTTGAGGTGGAGGATAGTCCCGTTCCTAGATTAAAGGAGAGACACAAGTGTTAGGTGCTTGGCGATGGTTAAGGTGACGGTGCGCAGCAGTTTGGGGAGGGCGCTCACTGTAAACCGTAAAAAGGTTTCTTTGTTTTCGGGGGTTTCGATTGTGGATGCGGACAGTTTAAGGAGACACTGTACCCATACCGCAATACCCGGTCCCGATCTCAATATCCAAGCGAAAAGGCCAATGTTGATGTATAAATAAATTGAAGTGCAAATTTACAATGCTAGTGATTGCAGTGCGATATATCTGAAATCGTTTCAACTGGAAACTGTGCAATCTCGGAGGGCGTGATGGAATCAACAGACGCAGGGATGATCCCAGAGCCTACAGAGGAGGGCTCTAGTAGTCAAGCCGGACCATGCACTTCCACCCACAAAGCCAAACGATTCGAAATGAAGAAACGGATTGTCGTTGCCGTCTCCGCATGGGTACGGGTTCGAACCTTAAATGTTTGGTTCTATTCCGTTTCTGTCCGGTTACTGTTAGGCAGCGGAAGCAAAACAGAGCATCAATAAATAAGATTAAATCGAGAATATCAATCATACATTTGGCACAGTGATTTATGTGGAAACTTTATGAGGGAAAAAACCATGGCAATGATAATCAATATTTTTTTATTCAAGGGAGAATTAAAATAGCCAACCCGGCATACAATCATCCTCTAGTCTTGCTATCACACACTCACTACACATTGCACTCACACCTCTATGGGTATGCTTGTATATATAACATGTATCACTCACTTACAGACACTCTGATCATGAATAGATTACATAGTTACATGAACAGTTCATAAATAGATTGCATGCATGAGCGTTAATATAGCTGCATGCATGTGCATGTGACCGCATGAGGAAATTTGTTGGCATGTTTCTAACAATCTCCACCTTGACAACAATTTACCTGATATATCATGCCTTTAATTAATTCATCACCTTTTCTGCAAGCGAAGAGAAGCCAAACACCATCACAACTCCGCAACTTCTCTGACAATATCGTTACATGAATATGCCTGCATGATGCACTCCAGCATGGACCGTTCTGTCTCCATCAGAACCTGTCTAATAAATCGATGCACTTGTCCAAATCTCACGAATCATAACAACACCAACTGCATGTGAAATGATGAGCATTTCCCCATCACAATCATCAAACTTCCTACTAGCATATAATACTCGGACATAAAACCCTTTTGTTCTTCATCAATTAGGACGTAAACCTGAAGAGAACTTACAATGGAAAGCCAAAGGGATTTTACCAGTTTCACTTAATTCATATCGAATTTCCTGAGTATTTTCACAACATACTTATGTTGTGATAACCAAGCTTACCATATTTCTTGTTTCTGTGTATTTTCATGCCCAAGATTTATTTGCTACTCTTAGATCCTTCATAACAAACGTCCTAACCAGCTAAGCCAACCTGTTGATCTCAACCATGCTTTTGCTTGCAACAAGCATAACATATAACACCAAGATAATGAATATACCATAAACACAATGGTTATAAATTCACTTCTTGTAAAATTTGGTTCACCATGAAGGAATCAAACATCTTGTACCATTTGCCTAATATGCTTCAAGCCATAAACTGATTTTTGAGTTTGTAAACAAATCTTCTATTGTGATTCTGAACTAACCGTTCTTGTTGTTACATATACATCCCCTTATCCAAAAAACTCAATGTAAAACAATTTTAACATCTAGTTGTACTATCACAACTAGTGCTAACACAACATGAATATAAACAAGCTTTTAACAATCGGTGAGAAACTTTCATGGAAATCAATACCTTCCAAATACCTTTCTGCTACCAACCATGCTTTGAACCTTTAGTATTTTACTATATTTAATTTTATAAAAGGAGATTCATAAAAAAAATGCATCTCTGTCCATGATGATTTTGTGGGTAGTAGGATCCCACAGTCTACAACCCTTAACATCATCACCATATCAAAGATCTACCTATTTGATCTGGGTTCTATTTAGAAAGCTGATAAAAAACCATAAGCATCACAACTGAATAATTTCGCATTTGAGTAATTACCATATGTCATGTTCATACCTCTTCCTGAATCTTCCTGTCTTTTGCAACCAATGGTGACCGAGTTACCAGATAGCACAATCGCTTCTGTCCACAACTATTGCTGCAACTTGGCATTACTGAACATGCCTATTCGATCCCAGCTTCCTTGCAATACTTTCCAAGTTCCATGGATATGAACTTACCTTCATCATATATTCTCAAAAACTTGATTGACCCACCAACACATCAAAATTTCTACAGACCCGTCTTTCTAAACTTGACACACTGCTCCACCTTGAACTTCGCATTCGAACAACCTTGACCAAATCCGGCCAAACCGACCAAGTAAACCTTCACCGCTTACCTCCAAGCCCATTTACAATGGAGTTCACCAAGCCTTTTATAGGCTTCATTACATGCAATTCATGGACACAATACCAAAAGATACCCAAAACACATGGACCCGATAAACCACCTTCTTTGACCTAAAAACAAATTTAAGTCACTAACTCTTTCAACGATTCAAGGTTAACCCAACATACATAACCCCTACATATTCAATCTATCTAAATCTACATCTAGACTTTTCATAGGTGACTTGATAAACTAGGGGTATGCGGTATGCATACCTATCCAAGTCTTACAAACATATGCCCATTCATATGCAATCAATAATTTCTACAACTCCAAAGTAAATACAATTTTTTATTTCACAGTGACTCAACCATCACTGCTCTTGTTATTGCTTTGATGTTCGAGAGCTTCCATAACTCAGAGTTAAATTCTTGTTACTGGATTTCTCCACCTCAAACTTCAAACTTTACACTTTCGCCATTAACACACAAAAAAACACCCAAACCATAGCTATACTAAACTGAACCCTTTAAAAATGGAGAAACCAATTTTACATTCAAAATTGAACCCAAAAATAAAAAATATTAATTTAAAAAATTTAACCACAAAAACCTTTAAAAAAATACATCCACCTCTTCGTATAAAAATATCGCTTAAGCATCCTCCACTCATTTTAATAACTTGGTGATTCTCCATGCATAATAAAACAAAAAAGGGTTGGAATTTCATACCATCATATCATTCCACAATTTTAATACCACATGCACTTTCCAAAAATTTCCAAAAAAATACCTTTCCAAGATTATCGTTCCACCAGTGTGTCGAATACCCAAAGAACTATCATTCATCACGCTTGAGATGTGATGCAATAATGCGAGACCACGACTGCTATGATCTCCAAAAGCACGGGGAGTGTAATGTTGAGAGAGACTATTGCTCCTCTCTAATATGTCTCCCTGCAACAGAATTTGAGGTAGACTAAGCAAAACAAAGCATAAAAAACAGAGTATTAATAAATCAGATTAAATCGAGAATATCAATTACATATTTGACATCATCTTGATTTATGTGGAAGTTTAATGTGGGAAAAAATCAAGGTAATGATAATAGGTATTTTTTTATTCAAGGGAAAATTCACTATTTTTTCTTGCTTTTACACATTGCATTCACACCTTTATAATATGCTTGTATATATAACATCTATCACTCAAATATATATATAGCTACATGCATGTGCATGTAACCCATGAGGAAATTGATTGACATGTTTCAACACTTAATTACTTTCATTGGAATTTTCATTGCAAGGGATTCAATAACCTTGGATAAGGGGTACTCAAATTGTTCATCTTTTCCGGTTGAATTTAGACTTAAACCCAATTGGAATTATCTGGAAACTCTGTGTTCCATCTATGTGAGGGAACATTTTTTCCATGAGACTTTACCATAAGGGATACTCAAATAGCTCCTCTTTTCCAAGTTGAATTTGGCCTTAAATAAAGTTGGAATTATGTCGGAACTTTGTCCATAAAACTTTACTTAGGGCGTTTTTGATCAAAATTTTAAGATGATTCTAATTGTTTAGTTTTCTAAAAAAAAATAGTTATTTAAAAAAAAAAAATTCAGACTATTTAAAACTTTGACTCACGGAAAAAATGAAGTTTGCAGAAAATGAAAACAAAATGGGGATAACCAAAAATGGAGAAATGTGAGTGCCCCATAGTCGACGTGGCTTCAATCCTTGCTTAAAGGCTTGCAGTGTTTCAATTCCACACAGAGTGGGCCGATGAACTTAATATGAATGAAAAATTTGAACTATGTTTACATTCACAGGAGAGTGTTGACTCCAAACGATTTAGATACATTTACTATAAATGGACAAGTAGAAGACCTATACCAATGTTCTAGTTCAGAGACACTTCTCGGTACATTAATGCATCTGATTGAGTGAAATTCTTCAGCTATTTCTGTTAGGAATAATATAGAAATGTCTAAGTTAGAATATAGTTAGAACTAAAATTTGTGTGAGAATGTCTATGATGTTTATCAAATCCTATTTGTGTGGAAGTGGTTGAATTTTCTTGAGTAAAGCATTTCTTCGGAATGCAAGTGTATGTATGAGAAAATTTGTCTCCAATTGTTCATTGTAAGAGAAACCGTTGAGGAGGGATGAGAACCTGTGTAGTGAAGCTGCTGGTGGAAGGATCGCAGCGCACACATGTTTGTTTCTGGAGGGGTCGTTCTTTTATCCATGTGCTGAAAGAGGAATCTCTTGTAGATGAGGAGCATCTGCGTGAAGGAAGAGGAGCCCCACGCACAAAAAAAAACAATTCGTTGTTGGAAGAATCATCTAGATTTGTTGATGATTAATTTGTTGTTTACCTGTTGGCAATTAATTGTTTTCACTGATTGAAGAAACTATTGTGGTCACCCTAATGTAGCTGAGTGGAGTATTCATTGTATGAGTGTGGAGATATGGGCGGTGTCTGAGTGTGGAGAAATGGGCGTTGAGCATTGTTGTACCCGCTTGGAGCATCACTTTAATCGTTGATCTGCCATAACGTGAAAATGCCATATTCAACACTTCAATCGTTGAGTTGCGACAGCGTGATCTGAATCTGCCATTGTTGGAGGAGTTGTAAGTTAGAAGGTTAACGTTGTGTTCCATTTTGTTGCCTGTAAAAGAGATTTGGTTTGAAAGAACCATTGCCTCGAAGATATAATAGCTAGCAAGTAAGTAAATTTTATTTGTTCCCAAAGATTTTGTTGATTAATTTGAAGTTTCAAGCATAATTATGGAAAATCCATTAGGGAAATCATAACTATCAACAAAGCTAAAGGGGAAATTATGCCAATTTGAAATTTAAGATATAGACATTAATGGAAGGATACAATGTCCACATACAATTGTATGTGGTGATGCTGAAGTCAAACTAGAAGCATGCCACAACCCCTTGAATTCAAGATTGTTCTTCATTATTAAGCTTATTAGGGACTACAAAACATCCAATGAAACATGGGAGACCCTTAAAGATCTATATCAAACAACAAATACAGACATAGTGCTATTTCTAGAATCAAATAACTTAAAGATAAGCTTGGCCATATGGGTGAAAATATTTCTAGTACTAATTTAGTTATGATTACATTGAATGGCATGTTAGATGATTATCAAATGTTTATCATTGGTCTTGCAACTAGAGAAGAAGAACCTACATTTGATGTAGATGATTATCAAATGTTTATCATTGGTCTTGGAACTAGAGAAGAAGAACCTACATTTGATGAATTGGCAGGTATTTTGTTGCAATAGGAATAGTGAAGAAAGAATCTTAATAGCATGTCTCAAAATTCTGATTTGGGGTTGGTAGCAAAAGGGAAACAACCATTCAAATCAAAGCCATATGAAAAAAGAAGAGGAGGAAATACATATGCCAAACCAGATCAAAGCATGGCACCACCAAGGAGAAATACCACTGTAAAAAGGAATGATGGATGCTACTATTGTGATAAGAAGGGAATTTTGTTGATAGATATGCCACAGTGAGTGATTTCAAAAAAATGAAGTTGTTTATTTCCCATGCTTCCTTATCTGTTGAAATTGATGATGTCAATGCTTAATCCATTGATTTTGGTGCTTCAGTTCATATGTCATGTAATAAAAATTAGTTTGATACATATCACAAAAACAATAATGATGCTAATATCTATCTAGGAGATGATAAATCACATCAAATCAAAAGGTTATGGATATATATGTGTGATTTTTCCTAATGGCTGAGACAAACAAATTCAAAATGTGATGTGTAATAAAAAAAGAATGAAAGAGTTTGAAGACACTCCATCTCCCGCAAAGAACAAACCGGCCTCAAAATCCACCATTCATTCCATCAAAAATGAATGAAAGGGTTTCACATTCAAACCATGAAAAACTAAAGACTCAACAATACCTTTGTGAAAATGAAGAGAGCCTCGTTTGGATGCTTCTTCTGGATACAGGTTCTTGGAATCAAATCATGGCCTCTTGCAACTGTCCTTCGCTGAGAGTAAGTCGCTTCTTGTCGTTTGGTTGGCAATGGAAAACCATGGAGCATTTGAAGTGACCTCCCAAGATGTAAAGTTTAAGTGTTGTTAAAAAAGTCTCGACTTTGATTCTCTCCATGCAGAGGTTAGATCCAACCACCTCACTTTAAGGAAGATGGGAGCCAACATGTGGGTAATGAATTGGAAGAACGAGGGATGGGAGCCAACACCTAGGTAAAGAAGGGGAAATAGAATGTGTTCCACTCACGAACAGGCCCACTCAAGCGGGGAAACGAATTGCGTTCCACTCACGAACAGGCCCACTCAAGCACAGTAAAAACCAAAACTCAATAAAAACCTAAATTTGAAGTGGTCCAACATCGCAATAAAAAAACTAAGAGTAGTAAAAACCTAAACCTAAAGTCGCTATTAATAATAACACGTACCATTATTATGCTAATGATGTTAATCACCCTTTTTAATGATAAACATACATGTTTTTTCATGCTAGGAAGTTAAGGCTTGAAATCACAGCCTTTCATTTGACAGCCAAGAATATTCTGATCATATGAAATCATCTCCATTAAAATCTCATTTGTAATTAAAAGCGTATTAAATATGACCATTCTCAATAGGTGTATGCCTTTAGGCTTAATTAATGGGAAAGTGAAAAAGCAAAATTCAAATGATATTAATATCATTAAGGTAGATTAATGGGAAAGTGAAAAACCCAAATTCAAAGGATATGAGATCATGGGGTACTTAAAGCTAATCATCTATCATTGTATTTTTGTCCCATACAACTATCATTTGGGTCTGTTACATCTATCAAATTTTTTTTGGCTAAGAAACCACAACCCAAGGGCATTTAATCCATTAAAATCACTTGGGGATCGTAGTCGTCCTGGGCCTCACCAACCCTTAACATGGATGAATTTTTGAGTGTCTTGTAGTGTACCTTTTCACACTAACCAGGTTTCCAAACCCCTAAATTACCATTCTATACATGAATGTTTACATAATTGGTACAGGAATTATAAGCACATGCATTTAAACACAATTAAACACACTTAATTCTCAGAGTAAAATATATAAGTTACTGCTACAATTAAACAAGCCATAGCATTCAACAGTAACTCATTTACA
>JASDQU011248849.1:10365-23091 GCA_032191745.1 Picea mariana
TCAAGGCTTATTGTTGGCATTCATAAGCCCAATGAAACCTAAGATTGCTAGCCTAGCCTAGCCGTTAGGTTTTCTAGCCCAATTGGCAAGGGTTTGTGAAGAATCTGAAAATATGATGAACAAAACCTTGGTGGAAGATAGGCTTGATGGATCAAGCAACTCCGGTTCCTGGTAGTCAAGACTTCAAGAGGAAGACTTATTATGGGTGATACAAAAAGGTTTACCAGAGACAACTACCGAAGAAGAGAAGTAAGATGAAATCAAGATGTCAGAGATCAGAGATCAACTAGGTGCAATTGGAGAAATCATATCAGCACTATCAGGTATGCACTTGTATATATTATTTGTATCATTGTCATGAGGGTACTTGCAGGAGGAAGGAACCTTTGCTGCAATCATGGATCTAGAGGGATCTCAGTGCATTCAGAGAAACAACACACTGGAAGTGAAGACTCCAGGTTTGATTGTTTTAATTATCATGCCTCTAAACCTACATTTCTACAGTTTGCAACATTACAAGTAGGTGTTGTAGCTGTGACAACAATCCTTAAATTGTTTTGATTCTAGAGATGTACTCATTATTCTCCTCTAGGAGATATTTTTGTTTTGTTTCCTTTCGTTTGTTTCCTTGTTTCAGGCAGGTTAACAACAAAGGAAGATGGTTATACTTCAGACTTCAGAGGGAGTCACTTGACTCAGAGGGAGTCAAAACTATTTGAGGAGGAAGAACAGAACCGTCATTAAGGCAACCAATGCAATGATGTATGATCAGAGTCTTCCTATGATTCTGTGGACTGAAGCATGCATGACAACAGTATATGTTCAGAACAGGAGTCCTCACCAGATTTCGAAGAACATAACTCCCGAAGAAGCCTTCACCGAAGTGAAGCCTGAGATTGAACACTTCAGGATATTTGGGTGCCCAGTGGATTTTAATCTACCCAAAGAGAAGAGGTCCAAGCTAGACCCTTCAAGGAGAAAGGATACATTTATGGGATACAGTGAATCTTCAAAGACATATCGAATCTACATCCCTGGTCAGAGACAGATTGAGATAAGCAAAGATGTTGTCTTTGAAGAAGAGATAGCCTTTCAAAGATCTAGAGAATATCAGATGGAGATTGACAGTGAGACAATGCCTTCTCCCCCTTAAACAGTCAGAGGGAGACAAACATTATTCCAGTTGATCCAGTTGTTCCAGCTGATCCAGTTGCTCCAGTAGCCCGATACACTTCTATCCGTACTATAATCCATGAGTTGGAAACTACATCAGATAGATGTAAAGACAACCTTTCTCAATGGTGAGATTGAAGACGAAGTTTACATCAAGCAGCCAGAGGGATTCGTGACATACGATGAGAAATCATGTGTACAGGCTGAAGAAAGTCCTGTATGGACTAAAGCAGGCACCTCGTGTTGAGTACGAGAAGATGGATGGATTCTTGATGAGTTTCGATTTCAGCGAGAGTGTTGCTGATCCAAACCTATATTATCATATTGTTGGCAACGAGTGCCTGATCTTGGTCCTGTATGTGGATGATTTATTCCTTACCGGTTTAAGAAGACTTATTGATGAATACAAGCAAGCATTGACTTCTGTTTTCAAGATGAAGGATCTGGGTATGTTGCACTACTTCTTGGGACTATAAGTATGGCAGAGAACTGATGATATTTTCCCGAGTCAAGGAAAATATACAGTGGAAATATTCGATATGATGAACTTGAAGAAGATGAATGAGGCTTCTTCTGATTCAGATGAGATTGATCCACATGTGTATCGACAGTTGATTGGATCATTGATGTATCTGGTTAACGCTAGACCTGATATATGCTATGCAGTGAATGCGCTTAGTCAGTTCATGAGTCAACCGAAACAGACTCACTAGAGAGCAGTGAAACATGTATTGAGATACCTACGAGACACAATTGGATATGGCTTGAGATATGCCTCCAGTATAGACTTGAGTTTGCAGGGATATGCCGATGCAGATTGGGTAGGGAGCGCAGTGGACCGGAAGAGCACTGCTGGTTGTTTCTTTACCTTAGGGTGTGTTATCACACAGTTTGTAGTTAAGGTAAAAGACGGATGAAAGGAGGGCAAACTGGCGTAACTGAGACTATCCCACCACTGTCACCTCAATGAGATAACTCTTTCTGTTTAGGGAGATAAGGCCTAGGGGAGACATCCCCGGTGACCTGGGGTTTTGAGAAGGAAAAGGCTTGAAAGGCTAAGTATAATAGTCCCCCTCACAAGTCACCATCGATCAGAAAGTCCCGGCTAATCAGCCAAATAAGATAAGTAATAACCAAATAGTGTACCTGCCCGAGACAAAGCAACAAAGAAACTATGCATATGCAAGATCACTTGCTTGGTTAGTACTTCATATAATCATGGACTTTTGATATAAAACAATTGATAAACAATATTAATGAAGCAAGTCAACGATGTACAATGGCAATGATTATAATATGTCACTTCACAATAAATGACAATGGCAATCAATGTAACAATATCAATACTAGAAACAACGCCTTAGCCAATCATTCAATTGCTTTAAAGATAAATCAATGCTGCAATGTATAAAGATAACTCAAGTAGATGATAGAAACAATAGGGTTAGTAAATGTTAGTCTAAGCTAGGGTTAGAAGTAGTTAATGATTGTTCAAGAATGTTTAGGAGTTGTATGTGATCAAGGGTACTCAACACTTGGAAGTCTTAGATCAGTGCGTTATTAGGGCAAATGGAGTAAAAAATCACTGCAAAAGTTGAAGGTCCGTGATGATAGTGATAAAGCTAAAGACAAGAGGGTTAGATGTTGAGGTGTTGCTAAGGTAAGGCCTCAACAATGAAACCCTAGGGGAGAAAGGCTCACTAAGGTGTAGAAACCCTAGGCCTTAGTGCTTTCTCCTCCTTCTTTAGTTTATTGGCAAGGTAAAAACGGTTAGCTTGAGCAAAAATCGGTAGGGCTAAAGACAAGAGAGTTTGAAGATGAAGTGTTGCTAAGGCAAGGCTTCATCTACCAAACCCTAGGGGAAAACGGCTCACCAAGGTGTAGAAACCCTAGGCCTTGATGTGTTTTCCTCCTTCTTAGCTCAATAACAAGTACAAAAACGGCTAGGCTAGAAGAGTAGAGGTAGAGTGTTGCTATGGCAAGGCTCTATCTAACTTCAACAAAACAAATGGCTCTTAATCTTAGTAGGGACATGAGACAAGGACACCAACATGTGCTTGTCACCTAGGGTTTAATCCAGCAAATTATAGTAACAAAATGCAAGTAAACAATATCATAACCATTCAATAAAGAAGTGTTGCAGAAATTCCACTTACATTTAACCAAGAATTCATATAGCCATACCCTAGTTGTAAAACCTTCCACCAAGAGAAATGCCAAAAATAGCCAAAACGAGCCTCCTTCAACAAGTGCGCATCAATTTTCAGCCAAAGATGCTAAAGTAGGGCGCAAATTTCAGACCTCACTATGTATGAGTGAAAGATGATGTCCAAAATGAGAGTTTTAGCTCTCAATTTATACAATAGAAATGACCTCAATTAAAAATTAGGTCACCAAAAGGCCGCAAGGCCAAAATACCAAATAATATTGTTTTACATTAAAATGTCATAATGAAACCCTAATCAAGCAAATAATGAGGACGTCATGCCCCTTTAGGGTGACGTTAACCCTTTCTAGGGAAAATGTGGCCTCCTGGAGCAAAATGTTAGCCCTTCTTGGGCCTCTGGAAGTTGCCACATGTGCCAATCATGCTATAACTGCCTCCAAAATCCCATATCACTGGATGACGTCATAGGAGGTCATAGGTGACTTTATGGGCTTTCCAAGGCCAATGTCTCAATGGAGAGGGCACAACCCCCCTGGGTACAGGTTTGCTCAGTTTCCTCTGGTGGAACATTCTGCTCTTCCCTGGTGCAAACACTATGTCCTGTCTCTGCCCCTTGTTGGGGTCTCAACATCCATATGGTGGGCTCTTCAGCCCCATGGAGGTCCGAACTGATCATCTCCCCATGTGTACCTGTCCAATATGGTACTTGTCCGTCGGGTATGATCCTACACATCAACAGATACACCCTCCATGGGATCATAAGTCACAGGGATCATAGCAATGTCAATCACATCCAATCATAAATTTTATTAAACATGTGCATAAAACCCCTTTTACCGCGTCAAGTGCTCAAAGACATTATATAAATCTGCAAGGCAAGTTTGGAGGAAGTGACAGGGTGTCCTATTGGGATAGTGTCCACTGGAAAAGGGATGTTTCTGGAAGACATCAAATCCAAGTCATGTTAATGGGTGAGGTGGATAAGGGATGTCCTGACAAGGGGTGCAGTGATAGTAGTGAAATGCAAGGCTTACCTGTGGGTGCCTTTGTAGAAGGCGAGCTGCACCTGTCCTGGATGCAAATGTTTCCAAGCCCATTCATGCCTTTTATTCTTATTCTTTATTGATTTTTCTTCAAGAAGCTAGTCAGGGGACACTACCCTGGTGTGGTGGCCAGTGATGCAATGTTACCCACAAGTACTTTCACGGAAATGATAAGGCTGGCTTGTGATGAGACCCCCTTTCTCTTGGCCATGCAACCAAGAGCCACTACCCTAGCGTGGCAACCAACTGCTAGTAGTGTCATACTGCTAGGTGCCCATGGACGTAATATGATGGCTGGTGATGAGACCCCCTATCCTCTGACTAGGTCTTGTTTATTATTTTATGGATCCCTCTTGTTTCTTGCTGAGAAGCTTTTTACTGCTTTCTCGGGGATCCCTGGGCGAAGCATCTCGAGGTTTTATTTTTAGGCTTTTATCTCTTGCCAGCTTGCTTTTACCTTCTGGGCCTTTTCTCCTTCTTCCCACAAGGCAAGGTGCAACCCTTAAATGATTGGCCAACCCAATTCCCGGACTAATGTAATGGGGTGGATGAGCAGGAAGTAAGATGGAAAGTGATAAGTATGACGGGAGCGAACGATGACTTTTCATGAATCCCCCCCAGTGGCAACTCAAAACCTATGGGCACATGCTTACTAGGGCATCCTGTCATCCCCCCTTGACATGGTCAAGTGGATAAGTATAAGATCCAAGCACCCGTTAGAAACAAAAAGAACTAGATGCACATATTCAAAGGTTTCGAGGATCAGTGTGACACATACCATGATACCCAGACTATTACCTCATGGAGCAAGAACCATCTCTGATACAGGACCAAGCCGAGGTGATGGATTTTGCTGCTGCTGACAAAGTGGAGGCGCTGAAAGGAAGAAAAGACTGGCCCTCTAGGGCCATTCTCAAGTCGATCTGGCTCTCGGTACTCCATGTCTAGGACCTGTGGGCCTCGAGACATAATCTCCCAGTTATCCCTAAAAGTGGGGGATAACATCTGGCTCCAACTCGAGGACATATGCTCACCTTAGAGCGCACGAGAACCTCAACATCTCTGGCATAACCTGTAACCTACTTGATCTCAAAAGAAACTATCAGTAATCATTTGGGGTGGTGATATCACCCCTAGCTCTTATATATATAATGCAAAAGCGAAAGCAATCATATGTACAAATGTGAAAGCAAACTACTCTAGTATGCAACGCAAATGGTATATACAATGAATGCAAATGCCTACCTACTTACCTGCACTTACATGTTGGTTGGATGTTAGATGTAGTCAAATGACCAGTGAAACCAATCTAGCAATGTCCCTGTTATCCCCCACTTCTAGGGATAACTAGGAGATTATGTCTCGAGGCCCACATGTCCTAGACATGGAGTACTGAGAGCCAGATTGACTTGAGCATGGCCTTGGAGGTCCCATCTTTTCTTCCTTTCAGCACCTCCACTTTGTCAAGCAACAGTAGCATCCATCACCTCTGCTTGGTCCTGTATTAGAGATGGTTCTTGCTCCATGAGGTAATGAGTTCGGGTATCATGGTATGTGTCACTCTGATCCTCAAAACCTTTGAATATGTGCATTTAGTTCTTTTTGTTTCTAACGGGTGCTTGGATCTTATCTTTATCCACTTGACCATGTCTGGGGGGATTGATAGGATTCCCTAGTAAGCCTGTGCCCATAGGTTTTGAGTTGCCACTGGGGGGGATTCATGAAAAGTCATCGTCTGCTCCGATCATACTTACCACTTTCCATCTTACTTCCCGCTCATCCATCCCATTTCATTGGTCTGGGCATTGGGTTGGCCAATTATTTAAGGATTGCACCTTGCCTTGTGGGAAGAAGGGGTTAAGGCCCAGAAGGTAAAAGCAAGTTGGCAAAAGATAAAAGCCCAGAAACAAAACCTCGAGATGCTTCGCCCAGGGATCCCCGAGAAAGTAGTAAAAAGCTTCTTAGCAAGAAACAAGAGGGACCCATAAAAATAATAAAACAAGACCTAGTCATAGGATAGGGGGTCTCATCACGAGCCAACCTATTAGGTCCATGGGGACCTAGCGGTATGACACTACTAGCAGCTGTTTACCACGCTAAGGTAGTGGCTTTTGGTTGCATGGCCAAGAGAAAGGGGGTCTCATCACGAGCCAACCTTCTCATTTCCATGAAAGTGCTTGTGGGTAACATTGCCACCACTGGTCACCACGCTAGGGCAGTGTCCACTGATTAGCTTCTTGAAGAAAAAGAAATAAAGAATAAGAATAAAAGGCATGAATGGGCTTGGAAACATTTGCATCCAGGACAGGTGCAACTCGCCTTCTACAAAGGCACCCACAGGTAAGCCCTGCATTTCCCTGCTTTCACTGCATCCCTTGTGAGGACATCCCTTATCCACCTCACCCATTTACATGACTTGGATTTAATCTCTTCCGGAAACATCCCTTTTCCAGTGGACACTAGCAGAGGAAAGCAATACACGTACAGTACCTTCCTACACATAAGCACATTGCAGATATCTTCACCAAATCGCTTTCCAAGATGAAGTTCTAGTACACATGTGAGAGACTTGGCCTGGTGGAGAATACCTCCCTAGATGAGAGGGAGTATTGATGACTACAACCAAGACGAAGTTCGAATACTTTCGTGCGAGACTTGGCCTGATGGAGAATGCTTCCCTAGCTGAGAGGGAGTGTTGATGATTACAACTGCGTGAGACATCCTCCAGGATACAGATTGAGTGAGTTGACCTGAGAGAGAGCCCATGAGTTGGGTGTGCCCATGAGATGGGTGTGTGGTTCCTCTCTGAGACGGAGATGGAATGTTGTGTGCCCTTGTGTGGGGTGAGGAAGCCCATGAGCTGGGTGTGCCCATGAGATGGGTGTGTGGTTCCTCTTTGAGACAAAGATGGAACGTTGTGCCCTGTGTGGGGTGAGGAAGCCCATGAGCTGGGTGTGTGGTTCCTCTCTGAGACGGAGATGGAATGTTGTGTGCCCCTGTGTGGGGAAGCCCATGAGTTGGGTGTGTCGTTCCCTCTGAGACGGAGATGAAACGATGTACTAGTCTCCTTTGTGCAGAGAGTTAAGATGATGTGATACTCCAGATGCTTCTCCTGTAAGACGCAGCGAGAAAGAGATCTGCTGAGTTGGACATGCCTGTGGTTGAGCACAAGTGAACATGATCCTAGTGGCTGAGCACTAGTGAGTGTGATTCTCCTGTGAGATGCAGTGAGACAGAGATGTGGACATACTTGTGGCTGAGCACAGATGGATGTGCTCCTAGTGGCTGAGCACTAGCGGGTGTATGAGATCCCTTGCTATATTGTACAAGAGTCAAACTGACCTGTAACCCTATTTGTGATGTAAAGGGTACAGGTCGGCCCCACCATAAAGTGAAATATAACTAATGTAAAAGATAATTAATATGGTAGTTATTAATTATATTGTGAGTTATTGAGGTCGGCTTTGTTGTGCCAATAGACACTAATGTTGATAAGCTCAATCTAATATAAATAAAGGTAAATTCCCCATTGAGGAAACATAACACAAGTGTGAGTTTGGAAATTACAGCAAACACTTGTTCTTGAGAAAAGTGCGCACCTCTCTTGGGCGCTAGTCTTCTAGGGTTTTGTAAGCACCCTTTTGTGTGCTAGGTTTATGGTGTGGGAGGCCTTTCTCTTGAAGAATATAGCAAAGGATTGGCTGGGTTTTCTTCCCTTGTTGAGAAGGGTTTCCCAGGATACTTCTTGTGTACTTGTGCATGGTGTTTCTTCTTGTGATCTTGATTACTACAGAAAATTGTTTATGGTGTAACTGCAATTGTCTATGGTTCAAGTAAAATGCTAAAATTGGAATGAACTTCATGCTTGAGTCTAGCTTAGTGAATAATCAACAGTGTTATAGCACAAGTTGTAGGTTGGGCAAATCCTGACCCAACCACAAAGCAAGTGCTACAACTTGGGAATCCTACACCCAATGTCACCTCGATGTAGGTCCCGCACTTCAAGGGTGACTAGGTCACTCTAGGGAGGCGATCTCGGTGACCCTAGGGGGATTGAGACGAAGATGGAGAGAAATGGAAGTGAAGCCCCTAGAGGTCAAGTCTAAGTGGAATGAAAAGTGGGAAGATGCCTTGTAAGTGACATGATTGTTGCCCCAAAGGTATATTACTTTTCCAGATGATTGTACCTGCCCGAGACACAAGAAAATCCAACTTGCAATGATATATGTTAGTATGGATCAGCAAGTTAAGCTTGCTGTCCCTAATTTGCAGAAATATATGACAGTTTATATCAGCAAGTAAGACATTCAAATCAACATGTAAAGCATGAGATCAATCAACAATATTATCAATGAGTATGACAATCAAGTATGACTGAAAAAATGACACTTTAAGGCTGAATAAAGCAAATTGTTATAACATGTATTTTCTGCAGAAAATTGCATCTTTATGGCTTTAGCATTCAATGGCATGCAACAGAAAAATAAACCCTGGAAAAGTGCCAAGAACTAGCCCAAAAGATGCGCCCTAGTTAGTAGACTAGGTGAGTGAAGTTAGGGAGATAGTCTAGGGTTAGTCTAGGAGTTAATAGAGTGTTAGTAGCTAGGCTTATGCAGCCCTAATGACTGTAGGTTAAAGTTTGTAACAACAATTAATGTAGTGGGAGAGAGGGGATGCCCTAGTAGGGGAAGACTCCTCTCAATGAGGCAACCCAACTTCAAGCAGGAAACCTTTCAAAAGATCAAAATTTGCGTTTCCCAAGGCAATGATTTTATATCTCCAATGCAAAAATTGTATGACTCGTGCCTTTACTATTGGGTTAATGGAGTCAAATAAAGGAAAGAGCTAGAGAAACTACCTCCTTGGGGGTGTAAGCCCTTTTACTTCCCAAGGCAAGTTTCTCTAGCTAGGGTTTAAGCTAAGAGGGTGTATTCCCTTATACTTCTCTTAGAAAACCCTTGTTTAATCAATAAGATGAAGCATAAAATGATGAAAACTATGGTGGGGGTGTATGCCCTTATACTTCCCACCTAGCCCCTAGCACAACAATCCTTGACTTAAAAAAGAATGATAGCATAACAGTAAAAGAACATACCAAAATCAAGAAAGATGCCAAGATAATCCACCATAAAAGCTAGAAAAACATCATCCAAGGCTAGCGCCTCACTCCTCCATCAACCATTCATCAAGATAGCCATAAACAAGTGCACAAGAGACAAATAGAGCCAAGTGTAGTGAAAATTTTAGACCAATACTTCTCACAACGAGGGAGAGTTATGTTAAAATGAGATCTTATGATCTCTTACTTAACAAATGTCACCAAGGTGACTTGTCCACAAATTAAGGGGTAAAACACAAGATTAGGGATCAGCAGTCCTAATCTTGCCCCCTTTACAAAGTAATTCATTTAAAATTCACTTTTACACATAAGAAAACCCTAATTTTAGAAGGATGTCTCCCCTTTAGGGGACGTTTTGCTACTTTGAGGAAGTCGTTGGTGTTGGAGAAGCATGGGTAGGCCTCCAAAGGCCACATGTCAAGCATCTAAGCACTCTCATCATGGTGAAGATCCTCTTCTCCTCAAAACGTCCATGTGTCAAA
This sequence comes from Picea mariana, assembly GCA_032191745.1. NCBI lineage: Eukaryota > Viridiplantae > Streptophyta > Pinopsida > Pinales > Pinaceae > Picea > Picea mariana. The sequence continues at coordinate 20,350 of JASDQU011248849.1, forward strand.
TGAGTGGCACCTCACCACCATGCCCTAGCCCCCCAAGCATGACGTCAAGCTCAAAAATAGGACGTTTTGCCCCTCCTGGGAAAATTGTTTGGCAAGTGAGGGCTGGGCTATGTCATCCAAGTCATCATCAAGGCCTTCCAAGTCTGATCTCTCTCATCTGGCATGCAGACCCCTGACATCCAACTTGTGGACTTGTAGCCCCATGGAAGCCGAAGCTAGGCTTGTTCTCCCAAAATTGTCCACCAACTAGGTCCTACAAAGACAAATGAGGACGACCTCCAAGGATCTCAAGTCATAAAATCATGATAAGGGAATCCAATCAACAAATAAGCCATCTAAGCATGTGCATCAAAGATCACTATATCAAACAATTAATTGCTCAAAGACACTATGCGACTTGTCAAGCTTGAGTATGGGAGGGTTGATAAGGTGTCCTATTGGGTAGATCTTGTTCTAGGTCAAGGACAGCTTCTGAGAGATCCCTCTCTAAGCCATGTAAAGTGGATGAAGTGGTTGGGGTCAAGACTCAATGGGCATGGGACTCATGACATACAAGGGGTCGTAGTGTCTCATTCATGGGTGCCTTTGTAGAGGGTGTGTGGTACCTTCAGCCGCAATGCACTTTTTCCAAGCCCATCAATTGCCTTTTATCTTTCTTTCTTTGTATTTTCTTTCAAAATAACATAAGGAGAGATTGAAGGTCACTACCCTGGCGTGGTGACCAAATGATGGCAATGTCACCCACAAACACCTAGTGGAAATGAGAAGGTTGGCTCGTGATGAGACCCCCTTTCTCTTAGCCATGCAACTGAGAGCCATTGCCCTGGTTTGGTGACCAGATGATGGCAATGTCATACCACTAGATATTCATGGACGTGATAGGTCGGCTCGTGATGAGACCTCATATCCTTCAACTAACCTTTCAAGCATTCTTTATTATATTGTGGGTCCCCTTTATTCAAAGATAAGCGTTTCATTTCTTTCTTGGGTGATCCCTGGGCGATGTATTTGGAAGGTTTATATAAGGATTTTATCTTTTACCCAACATCAACCCTTCTGGGCCTTCAACCCCTTCTTCCCATAGAATGAGGGACAACCCCTTCTTGTGTCAATACACCCTAAAATCCCAAGAGATAAGGAAATGGAGGGGAATAATGACGGAAGGTGGTAAGTATGGTCGGGAACGGTACGATGGCTCATTAAGGGAGTTCATAGTAGCAAACCCATTCCCAAGGAAGACCACTTAATAGGGCACAATGTCATCCACCAAGCTGAAGCAAGGAAAAAGGCATAATGTCCAAGCATATATCATGAAATCTAGAGAAATCTAAGATGCAACATAATCAAATGGCTTGAACATTGAAACGATGCTCACCATAATACTAACTTGTACCTCATGGAGCAAGGCCCACTGCCTTTCGGAAGCCAACTAGTGTGGTGGATGCCATCTGCAAAACTGTGACCATCTGTGGTGGTGAGTGGGTTTTCCATCTGTGCAAAGGGTATTGCTGGCCATATAGTCTCTCTGCACTCCATATTTGCAACTTGAGGGCCTCGAGACATAATCTCCTTAGTTATCCACAAATTGGGGATAACATGAGGCATTTGATTATCCATTGGAGGTAAATCACTAGCCTTCCTAGTCCCAACGTTTGCCTTTGGAGACCATACACTTCACTTTTGGGGAATGACGTCATCACTTGGAAGGCTAGGGTTTGGTGGTGCAAGGTGTTTGATGATGATATGGCATGTTTGTTGAAGTAAGACCCTAGCACATTGACATTTGGCCTTGGGAGGCCCAACAACTTCCTTAACAAGCTCAACATTTTGCTCTTTATGCCCCTACTTCACCTCCTAAGGGAGTGACATCATCATTTTAGGGCTTTCTTCATTGTAATTTTTTAATTTGGTAAAAAGTATTGTTTAGGAAGGCAAATTTGTGAGGTCGGCCTCCTCAAATTATGAATGTGGACAAATCTTTTAGGTGACCTCATATAAATAGAGGTCACCTCACATTTCATTTTGATATAACTCACTTGAGAATTACAGACTTGTTGGCTGAAATTTTTTTCCTACTTGGGCAAAGCGCACTATATTTCTCTTATGCTTTGTGGATGCTATTACTTGTCTATTGGTGGAATAAGCTAGGCACTATCTCTTGGATGCTTTGTTCTTGCTATCGTGCTGAAATATTCTTGGTAAATAAGGGTTTATCTTGCTATTTCTTGGTTTTAGGTAAGGAATTCATGCTCTTTTTTTGTTTCTTCTTGGTTTCAAGGTTAATTTTATAATCTCTTGGAGGAGTATAAAGGCATACACCCTCCACCAAGATCTATCATTTTGTCATTGAATAAGCTTTTCTTGCAAAGGTTGCTAGAAGGAGTAAAAGGGCTTACACCCTCCTAGATTTTCCTTGCTAGTTTTGTTTTCTCTAGGGAGTAAAAAGACTTACATCCCTAGAGAAGTAACAAAACTAGCTCTTACACAAGAGACTCCATTAACCCAATTGATAAGGCATTAATCTACTTGCATTGGAGATATAAAATTGTTGCATTGGTATACGTGAAATTTTGAGACATTGTAATTTTTCAAGTTGGAATCAATTCTTCATGCTTTAGGCTTCTTTGTGCCCTAAGGGTTTCTAGTTTAGCCAAGTAATCCTCTTTGTTGTTACAAATTAATGCTACAGCCATTAGGCTTGCTGCAAAATCACTTTTTCATCATCTATTGCTCACTATTCTA
>JASDQU011248851.1:12963-25454 GCA_032191745.1 Picea mariana
TGTTAGCGTCGGAAGTCACCCCTGGATTGATTGCAGGAGTAGAGCCCGACACCCATCAGTTTAGTGTCACGATTTGTTTAATTGGGTGATCAAATGGAGATTAACTCAACGATGTGGTTACAACTCCGAAACTAGGCCAGGCATGCATGGGCAAGTTAGGTCTTGTATAACTTTAGACAGTGATTTGTAGTGAGGGTGAGTAGGGGGAAGACTTGTATCAGAGAGATGCAATGGTCTGTTATAAACATCAGGTTCCTAATAGCCTATGGAAGAAGACATTTAAACGCAAGTTCTTCTTGCACTCAAACTTAGAAAACCATAGAGAACAATAATGCCACGATAAATCCTTTATCAATACATAATGCCACTATTCATGCGAATCAATCAATCATGAACTCTCCTAGTGTAAGATGAAAACTTAGACGGGAAAAGAAAGACTGTCTTCCATTAAACAAGAAATCTTACATACAGATGCATAACCAGAGCTAAGGTAACTATTAAAACTTTACAATTGGGAGCTTCGCTCTACCATCGATACTTTACAAAATACAAAGACTGATTCTATATACTCAGAGAAAAATGCCTAACAACAGCGTGCACAGTTGCCCAAGGCTTGGTGTCTTTTCAGTCAAACTCATACTGATATGTTTTGTCGGACACCATCTTAACTGTGCATGGCTCCTGCAGAGGGAGTAGCTGAACCAGTAAATGTTGCTTTAGCGTGTGCAGACCTCCTCCTGCTGGTCGAGGACTAGGCATGGCCTTTCTGCAAGAAAAGGTACACAAGACCCTCTCGAGCAGACCACTTACCAGACCCTCCATACTTCACAATTAATGGATGAAAAGAGGTCTCAACCACCTTTTCTTGCCTTCATTTACTTCAGGAGAAATTCGGGAGAGAGATCACATCAGATGATACCTAAAGCTTAAACGATCCGCTCGGCGACTGGATTCAGCGCCTTTGGCCCCCTTCTCACATAGCTCCTTTCCTTCCCAAATGACTGCGGGCCGCGACCCTGTGTATATCCCAAAATGCTTTCGGTGTTCGCGCATAAAGAGGAGCTGATCCATGCGTCGTAGAATCGTGATGAGCGAAGTGCCGAAATAACCTGAGTTAGCGCCACGTGTTCCCACAGATCCGACGGCTCAGAACTTACCCAATACCTCGGTGGGCCCAGATTCGGGACTTCCTTGGAGTCTCGTGTATCGGAGCATAATAGCATTTCCTTTTTCACTTTGGAGCTGCGATGGGCAAAACGCCGTGACGAACCAATTGAGCGACACACGTCCTTCACATCTAACGGTCCTTAACTCACTCGACGCTGCTGTGGGCCCAAATTTTCACCTCTCGTGCCTCGTGGCCTCGCGAGTTGGAGCATCGAACTTTAGCATTCTTTCCTCGTGAAGTCCCGAGACGCGATGGTTGGCGAAGGTTGACCTCCTCCGGGCACCTTTCCTAACTTGGAGCTTAGCGCAACCAAAGGGATATGGTTCACCCTTCAAACTCACGAACCCTGAGCTCGCAAAATAACTAAAGTGCTTATGCTGATCACGATCAATGACCCTTGTGACTTCACGGGTGCTTGCTGAAGGATCCTGACCGCTGACTTCCTTAAAACTTTAAGAGCTATCCTTGATGCATGTTGGTTAATTCTGCAATTACCCATCAATCATTGCTCTGTTCTGTCACTGAAAAATTTTCGCTGAAGAACGAACTGCCCGCTCGCTTGATTTTAAGTCCAAAAAGGACTTCCTTTATGTGCTGCACTTGGGTGCTCCTCGGGCAACCTGTAGACCTGTGTATCCCAACACCAGAAACAAGAAATGTTGATAACATTAGGCTCCGTGGGGGATAGAGTCGTCCCTGTGATGCTCTAAGGACTCATTTTGCAGTCCCATTGCCTTGTTGTTGGGTTACAGAGTCATTTACTAAGCCAAAACAATAAAAGTAAAAAACGAAGAACAGAAAAGACAATATTTACAGAATATAGGAGCCATCGAAGGCTCAGACAAAACATTTTTTAAGAAAATGCCCATTTACTGGGCTGCTGAAAACTTCTTTGCCTTCCAAATCTCGTAGCCGATATGTGTTATTTGAGAAGATTTCATAGATTCTGAAAGGCCCAATCCATAGGGCTTCAAATTTTTTGTTCTTTCCCTTGTCTTCCTTAGGAGCATCCCACTTCAGCACTAGGTCTCCTATCTGGAGCTCCTCCTTCCTGGCTTTCTTGTCGAAAACCTGCTTGATTCTCTATTGATGATCCTGAATCCTTTCCATTACCTGCTCTCTGACCCGCTGGACTTCCACCAGTTGATGAATTCTTCTGATCATGTCATTGGGATCTTCCTGATAATCCTGGAAGAATTTCGCTACGGGAATGGCCAGCTGAGAAGGGAAGACAACTTCCACTCCGTACACCAGCTGGAAAGGAGAGGTGCCTATGGATATTTTTGAGGTCACACGATCGACCCATAGAGTGAATTTTATCTTCGAGTTCCAAGCTCTTTTGTTGTCTTCCAACAGTCTCTTGATGATCCTTATTAGACTTTTGTTGGAAGATTCTGCTAAACCATTTCCCTGTGGGTAATATGGGGTGGAGTGAATCAGTTTGATCCCGAACTACTCACAGAACTCAGCTAGTGGCTCAGACCCGAAAGCGGTTGTGTTATCAGTGACAATCTTACTTGGGCAGCCGAACCTTGTGATGAGGTCCTCTAGGAACCCAATGATCACCTTATGGGAAGCGCTCCTGGTAGGGATGGCTTCTATCCATTTAGTAAATAAATCCGTGGCCATCAGGATCCATCTGTGCTGCCCACTGGAAGCAGGGTGGATTTCTCCAATAAAATCAAGGCCCCATTGCTGGAAAGGCCCTGAAACTGCCACCGAATGCAAAGGTAGAGACTTGAGCTGCTGCTTCCCTGAAAATCTTTGGCATGCGATACAAGCTCTAACTCCTCTATGGACATCAGCGAATAAGGTGGGCCAGTAGTATCCGGCTCTGAGAATTTTGTGGGTTGTAGTTTTCTAGGAATGGTGCCCTCCACATAGGTCGCTGTGAAACTCGGCCATGATCCTATCTACCTCTTGTGGATCCATGCATTTTAAAAGCACCCCCAGGGGGTCTTTCCAGTATAGAATTTGATCAATAAGGCAGTACCTGACTGCCTTGAACTTAAGAGCTCTCGCTTTGTTTCTTTGCAGGCCATCTGGGGGCCGTAATTCTTGTAGAAAATATATGACATCCCTATACCAAGGACATCGAGCCAATGGGGGCTCTCTTTGAGGGTCTGTTTCACACAATTGACCCTGCTGAACTCCCGAGCATCTGTTCATGAAATTTATCCCCAGATCTTGGCAATTGGCTTCAGCCGACAACTTGGCTAAGCCTTGACCTTTGATCAATTTGGTAGGCCTTATTTCCAGGTCAAACTCCAGGATCTTGGCTATCCATTTACTCCGCTTCCCGTCAATGTTGGGCTGTACAAGGATGTCCTTCATAGAGGCTAAAGGAACGTATGTGATCAACTTTGAGTGCAGGACGTAGACCCTAAAAGATTTGAGAGATTTTACTAAGGCATAGGCATGTTTCTCCATGATTTCATATCTGACCTCTGCATCTCTTAACGCCTTGCTGAAGAAGGCAATGGGCTTCTCTCGCCCCTCTTCATTCCTCTGCAACAAGACTGTCGCTACTGTATCGAAAGAAGCGAAGGAGAAAATTAGGAAATATTTTGAATAGTCAGGGCTGATCAGCAAGATGTGTTCCATATTGGGTAGGGGGTAATTGTCTTTCTTTGAGCTCCTGTTCAGGTTCCTGAAGTCGACACAGAGCCTGATTTCTCCGCTTTTCTTCCTTATCGGGACCAAATTGGCCACCCAATAGAAATATCTCAAGGGGACGATGATCTGGGCCTCCAACAACTTCTTTACTTCTCTCTCCATGACAGGAAGCAACATGGTATTTATCTGTCTTAGCTTTTGCCTAAACGGCTTAGCTCCTTCCTTTAATGGGATCTTGTGTTCAATGACAGATGTGTCATATGTCTTGAGGTACTCGTAGGTCCATGCAAACACATCAGCAAATTCCTTCAGCAGCTCAGTATATTCGGCCCTTTGCTCTATGGTCAAACTGCTTGACAGCTTGACAAACTTAGGCTCCTTCGGTGTGCCCATGTTGCACTCGGCTGTGTCAGCATCTTTTTCTGAAACCCTGCCCCTCACTGCCACATCATTCCCATCGAACAATCTTTCTAAAGGAATAATCCCTTTCGAAATGTGATTGCTAGGTAGTTGAATGATCTGGTGGTCTGCGATTTTATTTAGAAACACCTCGGGGTGAGGGATTTCCTCTGTATCAGGATCTTGATCAATGTGCAACGCAAAAAATTCATCAACAGACTGGAGAAATCTTTCAATTTCCATATCATCTTCGAATACCTTCCAATGCTTGGCATTGTCTGGTACAGAGGGCCTATATTTTATCTCAACATCAGAGTTAACCATAGGCGGTAGAGGAACTTTGAGAAAACTGGCTGAGACAGCTAAAGAATCGGCCACATCATTATCCTCCCTTGGAATGAAAGATATATTGAAGGCTGAGAAGAAGTTGTCAATTAGGTCCCACACCTCATTCTTGTAATTTCTAAGTCGAGGATGTTTAGCTTGATAAGCGCCTCTGATCTGTTGGACCACCAACTCTGCATCTCTGAATACTGCTACCTCCTGAATTCCCATTCCCCTTGCAGCTCTTAATCCTAGGACAATGGCTTCATACTCTGCCACATTGTTGGTGGTTTCAAATTCTAATTTGTATGACAAAGATACGGTTTCCTGAGTAGGTGATACAAAAAACACCCCAGCTCCAGCGCCTTCCCTGGAACAAGCTCCATCAAAAAACATTTTCCAAATGGGGGTGATGGAAGGAGGAAGTTCATGAGGAGAGGTGGGCTTCTTTCTGAGTTCAAGAGAGGGCTCGGGACCATGAGTGAGTTGGAGTAAGCTGGAACCTAAATCAGTGTCTAAGGCGAAAATAGGGTGGTTGGTAGGATTGGCTTCATCACTGATTATGTAGGCCAGTTGGGCTTCCCTGTATAGTCTTCTATGCTCTCCTACGAACACTGGGATAGTAGCATATGTGAGGTCCATCTGCAAGGTTCCCCCCAGTCCTTTTATCCAAGATCTTGATAACAACATACCGAACTTGGGGGGGACATCAGCTACTACAATATCCATGACCACACTTTTCATGGGCAGCTGAAACAAGGTCACGACCAGGTCCTTGATAACTCTGAGGCACTGAACTCTCCTGGAGTCAAAGGAATAGAGGTCATGATAGGCTCTGGTGACTTCTAGTCCTAGCTCTTCCATGACAGTTTTGGGCATGAGGTTGTGAGAGGCCCCTGAATCCATCAAGCAGTTATGCAGCACCTTATCATGAATGTTCAGGGAGGTGTAGAAGGGAGGGGATGAGTCGTCTCTATCTTCCACCATGGGACCTAGGACAACCACTGGCTTTTCATATTGGAGGTTTATGGAGTCTGTGGGAAGGCATGAGGCTTTAGACTGTAAAAGCTCAGAGAAGTGTTTTTTGAATCCATCATGTTTAATTAGCTCGATGAGGGGCACAGGGATTCTGATCTTTTGGATCTCATGCTCAAAATTAAAAGAAGATGCAAGCCTTGGAATCTCTCTTATTTCAGGGGCATGATGGTGGATAATGGGAGAGAGAGGTTGAGACTTCTTACCTCTGTGTCCATCTGCTACTTCATTAGTAGGTTTCTCTACTCTAGTGGACTGCTCAGGAATATCTGGTGTTGTTGTCTTCTTATCGGACCTCAGGTTGTACCTGCCTCGGCCACCAGTAGCCTTGTCTCCCTTGCTCGGCTCATTTAGATGATTGTCCATGAGAGACTCCTGGTATGCATATTGAGTGAGATGAGGAAAAGGAGGAGTGTCTCCGATGCATTGGATTTCAGGATCAAGCTCGTCGGCTTCTCTTTCTTCCCCCTCGGCCATGAAATTGTTTTGAAAAGGGGCCTGAATCTTCTGGTCCTCTCTGTCTCTTCCCTTCTCCCTTTGCATATTCGGGGAAGAAAAATTATTTTGTCTCCTGAATCCCCCTTTATTTTTGGCGATCTGAGGGCCTTTATAGGCTTGCCTCCCCTCCACCCTCATTCTCTCCATCTCTGCAGACAGAGACTTCACCATCTTGGTCAATTCATCTACTTGAGGGTGGGGCACCGATGGGTCGGAAGTTGAGGCTTCCAATCTTCCCTTTCTCCTATCTGCATTGGCCTTTCTCCTTAGTTTGTCAGCTTCTAATACATTAGATTCCACTTCTATGGCCACATCTTGCATTTGAGCCAAGGAGGTGGCTCTTCTTTCTCTCAATAAAAGGCAGAAATCAGGGTCAAATGCACCAGCATAGGAAATTTTGGCCGAGGCTTTTGAAGGATTTATTTCGGCAGGAATTTTGTCATGTAATACATGAAGTCCTTCCTATCGCCCCACTACCTCAGGAAAACATCATCCAGGGCTTCAATGCCAGCAATAGATCTGGGGGCTAGTCCTCTGAACCATTTCCTCACCTCGCCATCCAGGATCTGGACAAAGACTCTCATCCAGACATCTTTGTTTTCAATGTTGAGGTTGTCTGCATAACTGTAGAAAGTAGCCAGGTGCTCTTCAACAGTTGCGTCTCCTTCCCGAGTGAACTTGGGCATGTATTTCAAGTAATCCCAAGTAGGAAGAGGATTCACAGGATGAGGAAGTATTAAGGGATCATATCTGGCAGTGACTATGGCGTCCATTCTATTCGGAGGGGGATTAGCACCATCCATAGGAATATTAGGTAGAGGAGAGCTCAGAGGAGAAGGGGTACGTGAAGGAGCTACTGGGAATGAGTCTCGAAGTGGAGTGGGGAACAAGAGAGAATTTAAGGCAGAGGCTAATGAACTCGTATCGGTAGGTGCTCCTCTTCGTGCAGGAGTGGGAAAATCCTCTGCAGTTGTGGATCTTCGCCGATAAATAGCGTCAAAGGAGAGGGGAGTGACAAGGGTTTCTCCTTCTACTCCCAGACCAGGAGGGGAAAACTCAGCAGGAACACTCCCAAAATTCAGGGAACGGGAAGCCTCTGAAGGCGGTCCACCAAGAAACTGAGGAGGAGAAAAAGGAGTTCTCACAGAAGGGGGTGGCATATTTCATATTTCAGCAATGGGAACCTCTTTTGCAGAGCTCTTTCCCTTTCTTCTCACTACTTCAGAGTCATCTTCAAGTGTAGCTAGAGGCAGTTGTGGATGAGACCGCGTATGTCTGCCTCTGGAAGCCACAATTAAAACAGTGGTTTCGCTCCAGTGGAGTCATCACAATGGAGTCGCCAGGTGCATAGTATCAATATCAATAGTTCTGATGCCTGATGCACCTTCAAAATCAGCTAATCTTTGTCGCTCAATCCCAGGGAAAATATTCAACTTCGTCCCCGACAACGGTGCCAGAAATGTTAGCGTCAGAAGTCACCCCTGGATTGCTTGTAGGAGCAGAGCCCGACACCCATCAGTTTAGTGTCACGATTTTTTTAATTGGGTGATCAAATGGATATTAACTCAACGATGTGGTTACAACTCCAAAACTAGGCCAGGCATGCATGGGCAAGTGAGGTCTTGGATAACTTTAGACAGTGAGTTGTAGTGAGGGCGAGTAGGGGGAAGACTTATATCAGAGAGATGCAATGGTCTATTATAAACATCAGGTTCCTAACAGCCTATGGAAGAAGACATTTAAACGCAAGATCTTCTTACGCTCAAACTTAGAAAACCAGAGAGAACAATAATGCCACGATAAATCCTTTATCAATACATAATGCCACTATTCGTGTGAATCAGCCGATCACAAACTCTCCTAGTGTAAGACGAAAACTTAGACGGGAAAAGAAAGACTGTCTGCCATTAAACAAGAAATATTACATACAGATGCATAACCAGAGCTAAGGTAACTGTTAAAACTTTACAATCGGGAGCTTCGCTCTTCCATCGATACTTTACAAAATACAAAGACTGAGTCTATATACTCAGAGAAAAATGCCTAACAGCGCCGTGCATAGTTGCCCAAGGCTTGGTATCTTTTCAGTCAAACTCATACTGATATGTTTTGTCGAAACCCATCGTAACTGCGCATGGCTCCTGCAGGGGGAGTAGCTGAACCAGTAAATGCTGCTTTAGTGTGTGCAGACCTCCTCCGACTAGTCGAGGACTAGGCATGGCCTTTCTGCAAGAAAAGGTACATAAGACCCTCTCGAGCAAACCACTTACCATACCCTCCATACTTCACAATTAATGGATGAAAATATCTCAAAACCACCTTTTCTTGCCTTCATTTACTTCAGGAGAAAGCCAGGAGCGAGATCACATCAGATGATACCTAAAGCTTAAACGATCCGCTCGGTGACTGGATTCAGCGCCTTTGGCCCCCTTCTCGCATAGCTCCTTTCCTTCCCAAATAACTGCAGGCCACGACCCTATGTATATCCCAAAATTCTTTCGGCGTTCTCGTATAAAGAGGAGTTGATCCATGCGTCATAGAATCGCGATGAGCGAAGTGCCGAAATAGCTTGAGTTAGCGCCATGCGTTCCCACAGATTCGACGGCTCAGAACTTACCCAATACCTCGGTGGGCCCGGATCCAGGACTTCCTCGGCATCTCGTGTATCGGAGCATAATAGCGTTGCCTTTTGTACTTTGGAGCTGGGACGAGCAAAACATCGAGACGAACCAATTGAGCGACACGCGTCCTTCACATCTAACGGTCCTTAACTCACTCGACGCTACTGTGGGCCCAACTTTTCACCTCTCGTACCTCACAACCTCGCGAGTTGGAGCATAAAACTTTATCATTCTTTCCTCGCAAAGTCCCGAGACGCGATGGTCGGTGAAGGTTCGTAACTCGGAGCTTCACGCAACCAAAGGGATATGGTTCGCCCTTCAAACTCATGAACCCCGAGCTCGCGAAATAACTAAAGTGCTTATGCTAATCATGATCAATGACCCTTCTGACTTCGCGGGTGCTTGCTGAAGGATCCCGATCGTTGACTTCCTTAAAAATTTAAGAGCTATCCTTGATGCGACTCAGTTAATTCTGCAATTACCCATCAATCGCTGCTCTTTTCTATCGTTGAAACCTTTCCGCTGAAGAACGAACTGCCTGCTCGCTTGATTTTAAGTCCAAAAAGGGATTCCTTTATGTGTTGCACTTGGGCGCTCCTCGGGCAACCTACAGACCTGTTAATCCCAACGCCAGAGACAAGAAATGTTGATAACACCTGGGTCCCATTCTAGTCGAAGATCCCCATGCTGACACTGTACTATGATGGCCCTGCCTGACTTCTCCCTGTATGTATATTGGATCCTCCACTCCTGGATCCTCAAGATGAAATCCCTGTGGCCATTGGACCTGTTGTCCAGAAACTGTAGCTGTAAGGAAATCTCTGTAAAAGAACTACCTATCCACCCATCTCCACGTCTTATCATGATGACAAAGAGTGAAAAGTTGCCTCTCTCTATCAAACAAATCCCTCTAGACCCACTCCAAACCAACCCCTGGTAGAGTGTTTGGCTCTTTGGCACAACCTAGGTCACCATGTAGTTAGACATCCTGCTAGCCAAATGAACACCTCGATCCCATGGTAAAGTTGGAAGTGTATCACTTCTAATTTCCTCTAACTGCTCCTGTGTGAGACTAATCACCATCAGGAGACCTTTGTGCTCATCTGCTATCCTCCTCATGCTGTTGTCCATGATAAATGTGTCAGAAAAGGGTAACAGACATATCTAGAGCTGACTATAAGACTGGAAGGCATCACATGCTTTGGTCAATCCCAAGGTTTCGACCCGAAGTTCATCCATCGATATCCATGATAACTGCTCGCCTGTATTCATCACTAAACCCCAATCATTAGGTACAATCGGAAGGAACTCCTCCAACTGCTAGTAAACCACTCTCCATCTCCCATCACCCAGGCAACTGCTGAAATGGTGAAGGTGAGATCTCATAACCATATGCTACTGCAAAGGAGTGGCACCTGCATACTCCCCTGAGTGTGTCTCCTCCCTACCAAGCAGTACACCCCTTTGAATCCCACCATACATCTCGACATGACTCTATGAACTATCCCTCATAATCGTATGCTCTAACATACTCATGTCATCTCCTGCAGACTTATGTTGTATCATCGATCATGGGCATGTTGCTAGATCAATCTTGGTGCAGACCCACTCGGCCCTCAGGTCAAGGATCCACTTACAGGATTGTTCTTCATTTCCCTTTGAGATGGATCGACTCTTCCAATTCCCTGCTTGAATTTTTCTTTCTTTTGATCCACAGGTCCTTTCGAAAGCTTCCCTGGCATGAACAACACTAGGTGCAAGCTCCCCCTTCTCCACATGACCACCGGCTAGGCTTCCCACTATTGCTTCTCGCCTTTCACCACTTTGCAAGTCAAAAGGTTAGACTTCCATCCCCTTATCTTATGAACCCCCGAGACACGAAAAGTCAATGGGGTGTTGACTCCCTTCAATGAACAACGCATGGCCCCCTGTTGTCAGTGCCCTCCATGCATGACCACCAGCTAGGCTTCCCACTAGCGCTTCTTGCCTTTCACCACTTCACAAGTCGAAAGGTTGGACTTTCATCCCTTTATCTTATGAACCCCCGAGACACGAAAATTCAACGGGGTATTGACTCTCTTCAATGAACAACACGTGTCCACCTATCTATTCTACGGGCCCACCTTGCGATTTTGACATGTCAAATTTTGACATGTCGTCTATGTGGTCCCACAACGAAACTTCACGCCCTTTTGGGACTTCGCCTTTCACAACCTAGAGTACCCAACATTTGGGCTCTCACATCGGGAACCTCCAAGTTTGCAACATCTCTAGATATCTTCCACCTTTCCTCCCCAGATGGATGGCTCTGATCCACTCGTCACTCGCTACTCGCCTTTCGCAAGTGATCCAATCGCCCTGGTTGACTTGGATCCAATGGCCCTAATTTATTCTGAGATTACCCTTGAGGAAAGCTCACTGTAACATACCTGCTTCTCTGCAAGATCTGACGGCTCTTGTGACTTCGTGAATTCTTCTCAAAGAATTCCGACCATCTGTATCTTCCTAGACAATTCCTGCGAATTTAACCAAATATTTCTCCACGGAACTTACCTGCCTGCAACGCAAACTTGCTACACCTCCTTTCAATGCCTCAAGGCACCAACCTTCTATGCTTTTCTTCAACAACTGTGAAGACCCTATACTTCCTGATCTTTCTCCAACTCCGAGCCTTAAAGAAGACTCCCGCACGCACTCCTTGCAGTGAATCCTTCAATTACATCAAAGAATTGAAGTCCTTCGACTCTGTGCACTCCCTGCAGCAGTAGTCCTTCAACAATTTCTTAGGTTCACAAACTCTAAGACTTTACTCGGCCTATGCACACCTTGCACTGCTCCTGTGCTCCACTTGCACTTCTACGAGAATGAGAACAATTTTTATCCCTCCTGAGCTTTCAGAGATGAACTCTGACTTCTGTCAATGCACTCCTTGTGGACAAACTTCACTGCACTCCTTGCAGGAATTTTACTCACTCAGACAGAGAAACAATTGGAACTCATTCATTACTCTCTCTTAGACTTCAAACACAAAGCATGAAATCATATACACAGCATATAAAGCAAATGTATAACAGAAAGTAAACATCCATGAGCATAACATTCAACATGCATACACAGAGAACAAATACGACACCATGAATTTTAATCGAAGCTCTTTCTATTAATTCAAATCTCTGTACATGGGTGTTTTCAACTACAACACTCTGCTCTCTTCTCTATGCTCTATGCTCTATCTTGACAATCATCTTACAACTATATAATGAGGATGTCTATATCTCGTTTCCCTCTTCTCCTAAATCTGTCTAATCTATGCATTAAATTCTCTCTACCTACATTCATTACACATAAAGCCTCCTATCTACTATGGACAAGAGAGGATCACTCAAGGTCCTTTTACAATAATACAAGCATGCCTCCACTTAATGACTTCATTAATATTTCAAAACATTTTCAAAAAATGTGCTCGGTGCTTTTCCAGCTGTCTCTCATCTCCGCACTGTCTCACTGTTGGCTATGCTTGCACGCCTTGCGATGCTCCTGCATCAAATCTCTATATGGAGATCAACCACTCCCAAGACACAAATGGAAGTGTCCCCCATCAAGTAGTGCTCCTCTTCTAGATCATCAACATCCTCTGTCAACGTGACTGGCTAATACATCTGAGTGTCCAGTAAGACAGATGAAGTGGATCTCTAATGGATCTCCTCAAGAGACTCATCTGTCCTAGACTCTGATTCTTGAAGGGCGGTCTGTGTGCATCTCAAGAATCCTCGAGTGCTCTCCAACTTCTGCTCCCTCAGAGCCTCATGATACATCTCACCAACCCTTAG
>JASDQU011248853.1:0-25454 GCA_032191745.1 Picea mariana
AGACCAGAGAGCAGAGAGTAACCAATTCGAAACACACTCAACAATTCTCCAGGGCCTCCAGACGGAAAACAGAGCCGAGACCGGACCAGAGAGAAACTCATAATCCATCTGTGTGATCCCATAACCTCCTTTATCAATTCGATGGCTAATCTCGTTAATGCTCGCGCGAGGGGATTGTCCTCCCATGGCAGAACTGGTTTTAATGCGGCCCTCCATTCGTAGTGAGGGTGGTGTGGATGCCACGCCCAGCATTTAAGCTTTGGCTGAGTGCGGGGACAGTTGGCACTCCATTGTCACCTGTCACCCCATACGGGATAATTATTCTGTTATATGTTTAAAAATATATATTTCAAATTTATGTATAAAAAATGATCAAAATATGTTTAAAAATATATAAAAACTGATTGCTTTGAACATAACTTAATGGTATTTTTGGCATCTCATCTTGCACCACTGCATTAAACCTTACAAATTTTTTTTTTTTAAGAAAAGCATTGATTACCCAACCATTAAAAAAAAATAACACTGCATTAAACCATTGACTATATATATATATATATATATATATATATATATAAAGAAAAACATTGATTACCCACCATTAAAAAAATAAGCATTGAAAGAAAATAGGTATAATAATATATAAAGAACATAGCATGATATAAACTCTAACTTGCAATAAAGGAAAAATTGCTAATGAAATACGAGTTTGGCGATTATTTTATTTTATTTTATCAATTTAATTACTTTTGTTTTAATAAATTAATATTACCTATAGTCAATCATATATATATATATATATTTTAACTATATTTGTTAGTGTTTAGTGTTCAATTAGTGTATTAGTATCTACTCTAGAAATAATAGAACCAATCATTTACATAATAGAGATACATTCAACTATGAACACTTAGTTAATTATAGTCAAATATTTTCAACAATATTTGTTAGTGGTTATTATTTTATTAGTAGGTGGTCACTATCAATCATGGGAAACCATATTCATCCATGGTATACCAAAGTAAAACATAATTATTCAAAGTTAGGAGGTTAGGGGTTAGTGGGTTTGTCGAGTTAAACATTCACTTATTATGACTACATTCAACCATGGACACTTATAAAATAGGTATCAAAGGAATTAGTCCAAATAAAATAGTTATCAAACTTTATATTCGATTTCATTACCAAAGGAAAAAAGTATCATTTTCTTAAGTCATTTATAATAAACTTATTTGAGAATGATTTAAACATTATTATGAAAAAATTATGGTGTAAATATATCCATATAGGTGTCCAATAAAATACTATGGTTGAAACTATTTTGGAGTTAACATTAACTCTAATGCCAACTCTAAACACATCTCAAAAACTAATGCAAGAGTGTTAGAAAATTAACATTATGATTGATATAAAAATTAGATTCAAAACTTGACATAACATCAACCATATTAATGTCCATACAATAAGTGTAGAAATCATGGAGAATCTCACTAATTCTTAAAATGACAAATACAAATGTTTGGTGGTATTTTTGTAAAACTATTCAAATTTATAAGGACTTATGTAGTTTTTAGAATTTTTTTTTCCAATTCTTTTAGTTAATAATTACATCCTATAGAAATTTGGTCAAATCTTTTTTTTGCAAGAAAATGGAAATTGACGAATTGTTTCGAATTTGTTTTTGGAAAATTAGTCAAATAATGAAATTTAATTCCTAAAATTATCCTTGAATTCTCTACAAGTCCACACAAGGGCTTCATTCACAAAAGGGGGTTTTTTAATTGTGAAAAATAAGATCAATATATTGTAGGTATTAGAGGGTGATGCAAAGTATGAGGGGATTTATAGGTATTGGTGGGTATAAAAATGGGTATCTAGTAAAAGGAAGAGTTTTTGTTATTGGAAAGATGTATTGGGAGGGGTGTCTAACAAAATTATTTTGGGAGGTATTTAATAATATTTAGTGAAATTAGGGGCATTTTTTAATATCCCATGAATGCACATGCTATAGCATGGGTTCACAAAGTGAACACTCCATGCAAGTCCATCAAGTTCTCTCATCACCTTTACAAATCTCACTTCTTTTATGTTTGATTTGTATGATATGATATTAATTATTCTCACATATGCATATACCTAAGTTTGATATCTTTAACCTTGACCTTTAAAGGATATTGATTTGAATTTTTTGAGTTATATAATAAGAGAACAAGAAGTATTGATAATACCAATGGTTTATATGGCATAGATTCCATGTGATTCCTACAAGAGGAAAAAGAGCAATATGTTTACCCACATCCCATTGAGCAGGTCAATACTTCCCTATCTATATATATATCCTAGTGGGATATCTTAATTAGTTGATTTATTTTAGCTTCATGTAGGGGATTTCAAGGTCAATCCCCTACGATGGTTTCCTTTTTTGTGTGCCTCGCTTGATGATCCTACAAGTCAAGTGAATAGCTTAAGTGTCTGGGTGATTTGAGCTTCATGTAGGTTGTCTCATCATCAATCCCCTAAGATGGGTGCCTCTATTACACGCCTCACTGAATGACCCTCATGAGTTAGGTGTTGTAATCAACATCATTGGGCTTACACTAGTTACCATCCATGAAATGTGGCAAAGTGACCAAGGGTTTCCTTGTGAGGTTTTCCTCATGGAAACATGTGTGTGTGTGTGCACGCACATGAGGAGAAATGAGATGATGGAAGGGAAAGATGAAGGAGGATGTAGAGCGAAGAAGGGAAATAAGGTTCGGTAAGTATTCCCCTTCTAGGACAATGGTTAGTGGAGGGTGTAAGGTATTTAGAGGTGAGGAGATTTGGATTGGTTCTTCATGGGATATTAAATAGCTAGAGGCAAAGTTTAGATTAACCCTCTCAAAAGAGGTTTATTCTCTTTCCTTTTTGATAACTCAACTATTAAAGAGGTGGTTCACGCTAAAGGATCTTGGAGATTTGATTCCTTTGTATTTTTTTAATTGCATGGACTATGTATTTAAAAAAAATTTGGCCATGAAGGAGAAGTTATTACTTTGGATTCATCTTCCAAGTTTATCCCTTCACTTATGAGAACACTTTTTTTTTTTCTTGATTTGTAGGAGACAAGATTGGTTCTTTCCATGGGTTAGTTAAGGAAACTCTAGCATGATAAGGTACTCCTCATCTCCTAGTTTAGACCTCATTAATGGGGGGCGTTCCAAAGGAGGTTGTTATTTGAATGGGAGATCAAGTCTGTTGTCCAATGGTGGACTATGAAAATTTACCCCTCTATTGATCCAGGTGGATCTCGGTGGCCAACCACCTTTTCCATTGAATCAACTTTTCGAGCCTATGGTTTTGATAAACCATGATATTCACCCTTTTGATGGGGAATGAAATGTAATACCATATTCATTTTTTAATTACAAACATCATGTAATGATTTCCTAGTGGTCTTATGTACATGCCTACAACATAGCGTTAATGCACCAGATCCCATTAGAACTCTGCAGTTAAGCACACTAGGGCTAGAGTAGTACTGGGATGGGTGACCACTCGGGAAGTCACACTGTTTTACATGCCTATGGAATTTTATAAACGTATATTAGTTTATCCCACATGCATCACGAGAATTGTTCTCCTCTCACTCTCTCATATATAATTGAGGTGAAGGAGGCCCTTTAAGCATGCAATGGAGTGTGATGTGAAGCTTATTGCGAATGAAGCGTGGCCAACATCTCTTTATTTTTAGAGATAAGTTACCCCATTCTGCCAGTTTGTGTTCTACAATGTTTTTCTCTCTTATTCATTAATTGAAGTTGGGTTTCACTATATTTATGTGTTTCTTGCAATATCTCTGTGTATTTCCTTGTTATATCTTTGATATATTTTTGTATTCATTTCGTTCTCAAAATAATTCAGATCAGTGGTATCAGAGCAGTCTTCTCCTTGTCATTTCTCAGAGTAGGTCCCCGACGAGATCATATTTGGGTCTCGAGCTAGTTTCGCATGAGGACAACCACTCTCGCTAGCCCAAGCGACCTCCCATGGTGGAAGAAAAGAGAGATGATAGAGCAGGAGATCCATTCAAAATGTTGCTCGAGGAAGCCCTCGTGTCATAGAGGAACAAGATGATGGAAAACTTCGGCGAGATCCTTCGAAGACTACCGATGGCGGCAACGGAGGCATCTTCGACAAACAACCATTTTGCAAGTGCAATGCCCTTCAAGGTACAATTCAATTTTGATATCCCCTTATTTTAAGGTCAGATAGATGCAAATGATCTAGAAAAATGGTTGAATATGCTAGAAGGTTATTACTCCATCCAAAATTTTTCCGACAGTGAAAAGATCACCTTCGCGGTCCTTAAATCCCTTTCCCATGTTAGAACTTGGCAGGAAGGTTACTAGGAGAGGCACACTGTGGATGAATCTACACCATTAAGGAGAGAACCCACTTGGGAGACCTTTGTAGATGCCCTAAAGGAGGAGTTCTACCCTGTCGAAAACTATGATGACCAATACATGCGATGGATGACTCTACGTTAGAAAAGAGATTAGACAGTGTCAGAGTACACTAACATCTTTCATACCTTGCACTCAAAGATGGGTATCTGTAACATACCACTCTTGCACGAAACCGATGTGACTTATTCATGTGGACACTTGTGTGCAAGTGATCCAGTTCATTTTATGATTGACTGATTCGATTATGGAGCATGATGATGTTTGTGGATTTGAAGATATGTTATTTTATGATATTTATATCGACAGGTGATATTATCTAGTTTTCTTGAGTGTGCATAACTCTAGAAGTTTGATGATGCCGATGGCATCAATGGATCTCCTTGGACTCTATATCGAGTCAGGGAGCAGATGGTTATGGTTTGAATGTTTTTATATTACATATGTGACATATGAATAGATATTATGATGTTGATTATTATCGCTGACACGTTTCGTTGATGGATACAGGCTGATGATAACTTTCTAACCATACTCACATTAGGAGTAAAGGGGCCAGGCATGACAACCAGAGATACTGAGGGAGAGGTGTGGCAGCAGCCCCGCCACAACCTACTAGCACTCTCGCCATGGCTCGAACTGTAGGTTAATGATTACCTAGTTCGAGAGATTCATGATGACGTGAGGAAAGACTGTGACAGTCACTCACGATGATTCTAAAGGGCACACAATAAGGTAGGGTCTTGATTCCTTAGAGGCCCTTAGTCTCTCACAAGATCACCTGACAGAGTATTAACTCCAGGGGTTTGACGTCTACCAAAATCAGTCAAAAGGCGAGTGGCACCCTTGGAGCATGTAGTGCGTCTTGAAGTGCACGTCACAATTTTAACTCTGGTAAGTTAATAAACCTAGTACCTAGAAAACTATGCCTCCTTAGGACCTAGTCGGCCTTAAGATGAATGATGGTATGAGTAAAGTTTAATAACTAATTTTTCACTTAAAAACTGTCGCCAAGCCTAGTGAATTTAAAACCTAGGTCTAAGTAGAACACGTGAACAAAAAAAAACTAAATGGACATGTAACTAGAAGGGGGTAAAGAAAATTCAAACATTAATAATTAAAGTAAAATTTTAATGAAGGATTAAATTATTAAAAGGCTAAATTGTTGTTTATATCTAAACTTGCTAAATCTGAACTTAGAAGAAAAGGGGAAACTTAAGGAAAAGGGGAATGTCTAACATAGTAGGGAATCTAGTCTTTGGAACCTTCTAATTGTGAACTCAACTAGGTTTTAAGAAAGGCGCCAGTCATTTAATAAATGTAAGGGAATAAATGGACACTGAGGAGCGTTTTTAGGAATGTTTTTTGGTGGGTGAGGGAAATAAAAAAATTTAATTAATTAATAAATTTATTTTCTGGTGCAACTAAGGGATCAGGTGACATGTGTACGGGGGAGGTTTATCCTAATTAAATTTAATAAAAATAATCTAATGAGGGTTTGAGAAACTAATCACTACAAAAAATATATAAAATGGATGGCGGAGGAGGAGTATGGATCACGAACGGTAGGCATAAGGGTACGCTGCCGATATTTTTCTTGACTGATTTTTCTTGTGGGAGTTGGGATTCCCAACTCGACAGGGAGTGGTAGCTCGACCTTGTGAGGCGAGCTGGGAGCTAGACTTTTCTTTGGTTGTGTGCATGGCCCCTTTGCGGCTCAGAGGGCTATGGGGGAAGAAGAGTACCCCTAGCATTGGTTGGGAGGTACTGGTGAGGTATTCACGGTTAGAGGGCAAAAGACATGAGGGAGCGCAAGCGCGAAATATAGACGTCAGATTCTTCGCTTCGGTTACGGTAATCCTAAACTGTGTTGATCTCATTATGTTTCGAATTAAATGTTTTGGATTCTATTGCACATGCATTCTGAAATTTCATTTAGGGATTTAATTTTGCGGAGAATTAATTTAATCATGTAGATGTGGTGAATCTGTCTTGTATTTGTTCTCCATGAGAAATTCTCCCAGCCTTGTGTTTTCCTCATGGCTTATTGTTTAGTTTTATTTTCTCCTCGACAAAACCTTCGCGCTGAATTTTAGATGGATTGGTCAATGCCTAATCTATTTCGTCTTCTCCTTGGCAACCCAAGCTCCGAATTTTATTGGTTGTTTGCATTGTTTTGTTTCGGACCCTTGCGTCGAGGAGTCCAAGGTCTTATGCCTTCTTCTGCTTTCCCAACGAACTGTCCTTCACTCATTCCCTTGATGATCAGAGGACTACCACCCTTAAAGTCAACCTTATTCCTGACAAATGCACTACGATTTGTTGTAAGAGATGGGCGTTTTTACTTCCTTCTCAATGCTTCTTCTTCTTTGTTCCATGAATTTATCTCATTTCACCCAACGATTTAATTTATTTTACTCAACGTTGAAGAGGGACACAACCTCAACTTTTAATGCTTGCTCAAAAATCCATTAATGAAGCTCTCTGCTTTATGATAGATATTGCTTAGCTTATAAAGCTAAATTCTATCTCTGCGTTGCTGGACATTTCTTTTAAACACACTTTTAATCTGTGCTTCATCGCTTGACCTGGAGATACATGCGTTTTATTCCTTGTGTGCGCACTCAACTTGATTCGTGCTGGCCTAGCTGTGAGAAGAGAGATCTGGGCATTTTATGTCAAAACCATTCTTACTCAGCCCAACAAAATTGAACTTTCTTGCACACGTTAGAGGTTTGGTGGTTTTATTTCCAAACTGTTCTCACACAATCCAAGAAAATTGAGCCTTCCTGCACACAATAGAGGTTAAGCATTTTACTTCCTAACCATTCTCACACAGTCCAAGAAAATCGAGCCTTCCTGCACACAATAGAGGTTAGGCATTTTACTTCAAAACCGTTCTCACACAACCCAAAAAAGTCGAGTTTTCCTGCACACGAAGGGGCTGGGCGTTTTTCTGCAAACTATTCTTAGTATTCCTTCTTTAAGAGTGCGCCTAGGCTTTACTCCGATTTTTATTCTGGTCAAGATCCTTACCCATGAATTTGCAAGCCGGGCTCGGCGTTTTCCCTTCTACGCTCCCTTGTTTCCTCTCTTGCTAAGTTAGGTAATGCTAGCGATTTTTCCAGCGCCTTAAAGGCCAACGATCTGCCAGGAGTCAGCGCACACAGATTTCTGAGTATTTTTAATGTTTGATAGGAGCTTCCCCATTTTCTCAACGTTTTCCCTCTCTGAATTAAATGAGTTATCTCCAGATAGTATACAAGAAAAAACGTGGTTCTATCCCAATAATTTAGAACAGATGTAACATCACAACAAGGAAAATGTTTCCAGTCAAACCAGAATATTACTGGTAACCAATAAAATCCTTTGAATAGTGGCTTACTGAGGATTCTTAATGGACAAATTTCTATATACTACCACTGTTCATGCCTGCTCCGTCTAGTAGGTCCTTCATCGCCCAACGTTCCCACAACGTCCACCTTCTAACAATGAATTGGATGGTTGTAATTACGATTGGGAGATCGCTTTATTTTGAAATTCTAAGTAAATGTGGATTCCTTAGTTGGATCATGGTTGCAATCCCAATCCAAGTTATGGAAACAACATCCCTCCAACGTCTCCAATGAATGGCTTTATGGCGTCAAAAACTTATTAACCAATGATGATTTACGATCAGATAAGAAATATAAGTGACTGAGGATAGAGTGATTATGATCTCTCTATTTTCCATGTACAAGAGTAAGAATATTTTCCATTTGGAGAATCTCTCTGTAAAATATTCTAGGGAAAAAGGAACTTATGTGTAAGGAAGGTTTTGTCAATTTATTAAAGGCTAATATAATTATGCCCTTGCATTTTCTCTGCTAACTGTAATACTAAAGGATGGGTTGCTCAGTTGTTGGGTTTCCTTGGCATTATGTAAAGCCAAGGGTGATTCCACACTTACGGTTGTCTATCTCTAATCCTAGACCTATCCTATTGCGCATCCACTTGAATTTTAACACTTTAGCTTCCAGGATACCTTTCCTTACTTGTTTTAGTTCTTCTACCTAAGGACGTTCTCGTTCTTCCACCTAAAAGACTCTTAAGTTTCCACCGTTATACCTTTGAAGACAGGGAAAATTATCTTACTGTTTAACAATGCTATCATATGAGAGAGTTAGAGATACAGTACTAAAATGGGTGAGGGGACCTATAGACCTTATTGGCCTTCATTAACCACATAACTTGCATCAAACGAAAAAATTCATACCTCTAAAATCTTACCTTTTTCTAGTGGTGAAATTTTTGGCTTGAAAGTAACGACTGGATTAAACAACTCTTCCTTTCCTTATCTAATTGGGGTTGTTAATATTATGGTTAGGTGTACCACACTTGCAACTAATTCATGATGGTATGCTTGTATTAAATTTAATCCTTCTTCTACGATTGATGATCTATATGATCCCGACCCTTACTTTCCATGGATATAGTATCTTTGGTGCACAAAATGAATAATAACTTTTGCCCAATAAAACTTGCTTATTGGAAAAACATTATGACAACTTAGTAGTGACAGGGTTTTGGAAAAACACAACCCAGTGATATTGAAGTAAATCGAAAGGGACCTTTGTTGATTAGAATAAGAATATGTTTTAGTTGTTTTTTGATGAGAATGCTCGCGTGTTATTCCATAATGGGATATAGGACTCGTTGAGTTTAGACTCATTGCACGCACAAATTTTTGTGCTTTAGATGATAGTTTTAGATTTTGGGCTCTAGTGCAGTTGGACTTGGGTCAAGTTCTTAGACTTCTTGCGCAAAAGGGTTTTTTTCCTAATGATAGTTACAAAATTTTAGATGTCTTGCACAATGGATTTTATGTATTAAATGAGGGTCTTAGATTTTAGTCTTCTAGCATGAAATGAAAATTTATATTGATGGATGGCAAAGTTTGGGGACTGGGCCTTGCGCCTTGAATAACTGATAAACGTTTGTGCCTTGGATCTAATATGGTCCTTTATGTGTCGTGCGATTGATTACCCTTGTGCCTTGATTAGTTGATGATTAGGATGGATGGATTGATGTGCGTTTCATGGTTCATGGTGAGGAGGTGTTAGAAATGTGTCGTATTGGATGATTAATGCATTATTATTGTTTCATTGATTTATGCGATTGATGTGTCGACGATGTTGACTATTTATTATGATGCGTTAATTTTCCTAACACATATTTAAAAGAAAAAAAGATTGACCTATTGTACGTTGCTTGGTTGTCGTAACGAAGCGGTCGTTACATATGGTATTAGAGCGGGTTCAACCCTGCGAATGCGGATAGACACACCTTCCGCTGAATAATACACTTGAATCTTAACTTAGCACTAATTAAAAATTTAACCTGTCCATGGGTTACTCATGGTTAGAGGACGTCGCAAAGGTTCATGACGTGGTGCTTGGGGAGGAGGCGTGACACCTACAGTAGCACCCGCGTCAGAGGGGTCCAACCCCCAAGGAGAAGAAAAAGTCTTGAGCATGAGAAGATTGCCGCACAAGATTCGTTGGGTCTGACAAGGTGCTTCCAGGGAAATGACAAAGGCCTTGAATAACCGTCTGTACGAAGATAAGGCCAGGGCGCCTGTACCCTTGAGGGTCCTCAGCACACCCCAGTCAATATTGGTAGCATTCACGGAGAACTCTAGAAGATTAAGTTCCTGAGTTCATGAGTGCCATGGACGACTTAACTGCCAAGGTATGGATGGAGAGCAAGGCGAGCTGCTTTGTGCTTCGCAATTTTGACCTCCAGCATGAAGGTTCGCATGGCGGTCTTCAATCCAAGGGGAACGCTCTTCTCTGGTGGATGACGCTCCTACCTCAGTTAAACATGGTCATCAAAGCCGTGTTATGGGAACGATTCGAGGAACAGTTTCGATAGAAGTTTGACAGAGGATTTCAATGAGAGCCAACTCGATGAGATCAATGCCTTACGACATGGTGGTCGTATGGTGCCAGATTTTAGGACCTGAATTGAGAGCTACTTCGGTACGCCCCGCATCGAAACCTGGAAAATATAGAGATCAACAGGTTCATGTTCGGCCTTAAATCCAGTTTTCGTGTGAAGGTGAGAATCTCAATGCCTCAGACGTTGCACGATGCAGTCCAGTAGGCCTAGTAGTTGAGAAATAATTGACTGCGGGAGTCAGGGTAGGACTCTTGCAAGACCGTCTGGATTGATGACATCTGGTGTGGAACAACATTAGATGCCAACCATACAAGACATCTTGGTAGCAATATACATCTCTGGAACCCTTGTTCACGACACCACAATGACAGGTTCCTTAGCAGAAGACCCCCTACAGGGGACCGCCGCCAACAACCATAGTTAGGTTTGTCAGCGGAACAAATCAAGATCTTAGGCTGGTAGGCCGACAACTTCTACTTTGGGGAGTAGGAGTGTAGGATCAGAAACACGTGTTGGGTTGGTGGAGATTCGACCTTACCAACAAGATCATCCTGTTAAAAGGGGCAGAGTGGCCGGGGCAACGAGACTCACTACTATTAGGGATATGGGAGAGGCCCACAAGATTCTTAATCATGGTGAATAACCTCCAGACTGAGCACCAGACCACTGTGCTCGAGGCATAGGGTACCGCAACCAACCAAACTTTAGTATTTGTTATATCCCGGTGCTACAAAGAGCTTTATTCCTAGTATTGCATCGAAGGAATTCATGTAAAGACCTTCGACAAGACAAGCTTCGATGCATCGATATGGCTTCGGGTGCCCACCGAATGTTGGGAAGAAGGGGTATGAACTGTCGCTTAACTTGGGGAATAATGTAAGATCTTGACGACATGGTTTGTATGGTCTAGTGGGAATCGCATGATGCAAAAGTTAATGGTAAGATGAGGCGATTGAGTTGAACCAACGGTGAAGGAAAAATAAGACTGATTGTAGGAAGAAAACGGGGAGTATCCTTGAGGTTCATTTCTTCCCTACAGCTACAAGAGAGCATGCACAAGGATGCAAGTTATAGGCACTCCTTGCGCTAAAACGAAAAGGGCGTGGTGGAAGGATTAGAAGACCCTCTGATAGTGCAAGAGTTTGTGGGCATGATTCCTAGAAGAATTACCATATGTGCCGCCCAAAGCCAAGATGGAATTTACCATCGACCTAGAACCTGGAACTAAATCTATGGTAAGAGAACCTTATCGGATGTCGACGCCTGAGTTATAGGAGTCGAAAGTGCAACTGAAGGAGTTGTTGAACCTAGGAATTACTTCCAAGTGTATCGCCTTGGAGTGCTCTTGTTAATACGATTGGAGGATGGGTCGTGGATACTCTGCTTGACTACCGTTGAGTATTCCTTGACGACATATTGATATTTTCTCAGATGACAGAAGATCAAGATGAACTTTTACACCTGGTACTACAATGTTGCGAGAAAACAAATTACAGGAAGCGGTCACAAATCTACCAAGGATTCATTGCTTAGGGCATGCTATTTCCGGCGAAGGCATCATTGTCGATCCAACATAGGTAGAGGCTATTGTGGAGTGGCCTGCACTGACGAATGTCCCAAAAGTGTGTAGCTTCCTGGGTTTAGCGGGATATTATGGATGGTTCTTCGATGGTTTTACGTTGATAGAAAATTTGATTATTGAGTTGCAGAATAAAATCAAGAAGTTTGTCGGACCGAGAAATGCGTAGAAGCATTTCAAAGGTTTAAGAAGCTATTGACGACAACACCGATACTAAAATTCCCTGACCCGGACGAGGACTTCTTGGTGTGCACAGACGCATCCAAGGAAGGCTTAGGAGGAGTCTTGATGCTAGACAGTCGAGTGATCACTTACATCTCGAGAAGGTTAAGGAACCATGAGGAGAACTACACAACGCACAACTTGAGTATTTAGCCACTGCGTAGGCCTTGAGAGTGTGGGGACACTACTTGATTGGACAAATTTTTGAAAAAAAAAATGTACCATTGTGGTTCGCAACACCTTATTACTCAAAGTGACTTGAATGCATGACAAAGGCATTGGTCAAAATTTCTTAGCAAGTACGATTTGAGATTTTCTGCTTAAAAGGAACCGTGAATATAGTTGCGGAGGTGTTGAGTCGAAGACCACACTTATTGTCGTTGGTTCCTCTTCAGATGAATCTTCATGAAATGATTCTAACTACAGCACGACGATGACTGGTATAAAGAGGTTAACTCTATGGGACAAGACCCCATGTTAGTACCAAAATTGGGGGATATACTGTGGACAACGATGAATCATTGAGATATAGTAACCAGATTTACTTACGCCCAACGACGATTTGAGAAGTTTTGATCTTATGTGAAGCTCATAAAGCAGTGTACATGGGTCATCCAAGAATCATGAAGATGAGGATAGACCTGAAGCCCTTATTCTTCTGGAATGGATAAAGGCGGACATCGTCAACTGCGTAGCGAGATGTCTAGAAGGTCGGCATGTGATGGCTGAACATAGACATCCGACATGATTGCTATGACTACACGTTATTCTGGAATCCAAATGGGAGGTCATTTCGATGGAATTCTTTGGGGAAATTGCCGCTGACAACAAGGAGCCATAACTCGAATTTTCATGATAGTTGACACTATGACAAAGAGTTCAAATTTTGAGCTCGTGTGTACGACGCATCAGACACTAGGTATAGCTAGATTTTATATCAAACAAGATATTGACTGCCAAACGTACCAAAATGATCATATCCAATCGAGGATAGGTGTTTACAGGGCGATTTTGGATTAGGTCCAAGAGGCCTTGGGCAATGGGAACCCAACTTAACTTTAGTACCATGCATCACCCGGTGGCAACCGGGTAGACAGAAGAATGGACCAAATTTAGAAGATTATGTTATGTATGTATGTGTTGGACCAACATAAATGTTGGGAACAATTCTTGCCGTTGTCCGAGTTTGCATGCAACAACAACCATCAAGGTACTGTTAAGATGGAACCATTGAGTTTCTCTACAAGCAACCATGTTAGACGCCTTTGAGCTCGGATAGACTCGAGGATGGGGTTCTGGTAGGACCAGAAGCGATCCAAGAAATGGAAGAACAAGTAAAAACGATAAGATAAGGGTTGGATGAAACACAAGATCAACATAAGGATTTTGTTGATGCGCATCGCATGACCATATTGTGAAGGGCCTAACGGCTAGCCGCGCCTCATTATTTAAGGCATTGCGCGATGTTTATCTTGTATCCATGAGCAACTTTAGGTCAGTGATCCTACGCATCATATTGACTGAGTTTTGGGTGGATGTTGGGCGAGGCTGCGCTCATGGCAGAGCTTATCCGCTTACTGGACCTTCACATTCGACAACTACGACGTCGAACTGTCGATCGGGTCAAGGTCCAATAGGAAAATTGTAGTCCACACTCAACTACCTGGGAGGACGCATATGATATGCGTCATCAGTTTCCCTTTGTTGATAACTAGACATTTAGATATTGTCAGATACTTTATTTTTGTATTTGTATACTATGAAACTTCAGGACGAAGTTTAAAACAAGAGGGTGTGTATGCAACATCCCGCTCTTGCGCGCACCCGATGTGACTTATTCTTGTGGACACTTGTGTGCAAGTGATCCGGTTCAATTTATGATTGACTGATTCGATTATGGAGCATGATGATGTTTGTGGATTTGATGATATTTATATCGACAGGTGCTATTGACTGGTTTTCCTGAGTGTGTAGGACTTTGGACGATTAAGGATGCAGATGGAATCAATGGATCTCCTTGTACTCTGGATCAAGTTAGGGAGTGGATGATTGTGGTTTGAATGTTTTGATATTACATATGTGACATATGAATAAATATTATGATGTTGATTGTTATCGCTGACACGTTTCATTGATGGATGCAGGCTGACGATAACTTGCTAACCAGACTCACATTAGGAGTAAAGGGTTCACGCATGAAAACCAAAGATATCGAGGGAGAGGTGTGGTAGCAACCCTTCCATAGCCTACTAACACTCCCGCCGTGGCTCGAACTATAAGTTAATGATTACCTAGTTTGAGAGATCCACGATGTCATGAGGGCTGACTGTGACAGTCGCTCACAATGATTCTAAGGGGCGCTCAATAAGGAAAGGTCCTTATTCCTTAGAGGCACTTGGTCTCCCACAAGGTCACTCGACAGAGTATTGAATCCAGGGTTTAACATTTACCAAAATCATTCAAAAGGCGAGTGTCACCCTTGGAGCATGTAGTGCGTCTTGAAGGGCACATCACGCAAATAAAACAAGAATGCAAGCGAGTGACACCCTTGGAGCACGTAGTGCATCTTGAAGGGCATGTCGCGATTTTAACTCTGGTAAGTTAATAAACCTATTACCTATAAAACTATGCCTCCTTAGGACCTGGTCGGCCTTAATATGAATGATGGTATGAGTAAAGTTTAATGACTATTTTTTCCCTTAAAAACTGTCGCCAAGCCTAGTGAATTTAAAACCTAGGTCTAAGTAGAACATGTGAACAAAAAAAAAACTAAATGGACATGTAACTAGAAGGGGGTAAACAAAATTCAAACATTAATAATTAAAGTAAAATTTTAATGAAGGATTGAATTATTAAAAGGGTAAATTGTTGTTTATATCTAAACTTGCTAAATCTGAACTTAGAAGAAAAGGGGAAACTTAAGGAAAAGGGGAATGCCTAACATAGTAGGGAATCTAGTCTTTGGAACCTTCTAATTGTGAACTCAACTAGGTTTTAAGAATGACTTCAATCATTTAAGAAATGTAAGGGAATAAAGGGACACCAATGAGCGTTTTTAGGAACGCTTTTAGTTGGGTGAGGGAAATAGGGAAATTTAATTAATTAATAAATTGATTTTCTGGTGCAACTAAGGGATTAGGTGACATGTGTGCAGGGGAGGTTTATATTAATTAAATTTAATAAAAATAATCTAAAGAGGGCTTGAGAAACTAATCACTAAGAAAACTCTATAAAAAGAATGGCGGAGGAGGAGTATGGATCACAACCGGTAGGCGTAAGGTTACGCTGTCGATATTTTTCTTGACTGATTTTTCTTGTGGGAGTTGGGATGCCCAACTCGATAGGGAGTGCTAGCTCGACCTTGCGAGGCGAGCTGGGAGATATAATTTTCTCTAGTTGTGTGCATGGCCCCTTTGCGGATCGGAAGGATGAGGGGTAAGAAGAGTACCCCTAGTGTTGGTTGGGATTTACCGGTGAGGTCTTCATGGTTATAAAGCAGGAGACGGGAGGGAGCATAATCGCATAATATAGACGTCAGATTCTTCGCTTTGGTTACGATAATCCTAAACTGTGTTGATTTCATTATGTTTCGAATTAAATTTTTTGGATTCTATTGCACATGCATTCTGAATTTCGTTCATGGATTTAAATTTGCGGAGAATTAATTTAATCATGTAGATGCGGTGAATCTGTCTTGATTTGTTCTCCATGAGAAATTTTCCCAGCCTTCTGTTTTCCTCATGGCTTATTTTTCAGTTTTTTTTTCTTCTCGAAAAAACCTTCGTTCTGAATTTTAGATGGATTGGTCAATGCCTAAGCTATTTCGTCTTCTCCTTGGCAACCCAAGCTATGAATTTTATTGGTTTTCTACGTTGTTTTGTTTTAGACCCTTGTGTTGAGGAGCCCAAGGCCTTGTGTATTCTTCTTCTTTCCCAACGAACTATCCTTCACTCATGCCCTTGCTGATCAGAGGACTACCACCCCTGAAGTCAACCTTATTCCTAGAAAATGCACTGCGATTTGCTGTAAGAGATGGGAGTTTTTACTTCCTTCTCAACGCTTCTTCTTTTTTTCCGTGAATTTATCTCATTTCACCCAACAATTTATTTTATTTTACTCAACGTTGAATAGGGACACCACCTCGGCTTTTAATGCTTGCTCAGAAATCCATTAATGAAGCTCTACGCTTTACGATAGATGTTGCTCAGCTTGTAAATATAAATTCTATCTCTACGTTGTTGGATATTTCCTTTACACACACTTTTACTCTGGCCTTCATTTTTTGACCAGGAGATACATGCATTTTATTTCTTGTGTGCATACTCATCTTGAAATTCGTGCTGGCCTAGCTCTGAGAGGAGAGATCTGGGCTTTTTATGTCAAGACCGTTCTCACTCAGCCCCAAAAAATTGAACTTTCCTGCACACGTTAGAGGCTGGGCATTTTACTTCCAAACTGTTCTTACACAGTCCAAGAAAATTGAGCCTTCCTGCAAACAATAGAGGTTAGGCATTTTAATTCCTAATCATTCTCACACAGTCCAAGAAAATTGAGCCTTCATGCATACAATAGAGGTTAGGATTTTTACTTCAAAACCATTCTCACACAGCCCAAAAAGTCGAGTTTTCCTGCACACGAAGGGGTTGGGCGTTTTTATGCAAACTGTTCTTAGTATGCCTTATTTAAGTGTGCACCCAAGATTTAATACGATTTTTATTCTGGTCAGGATCCTTACCCACAAATTTGCAAGTTGGGCTCAATGTTTTCCCTTCTACGCTCCCTTGTTTCCTCTCTTGCTGATTTAGGTAATGGTAGCGATTTTTCTAGCGTCTTAAAGGCCAATAATCTGCCAGGAGTCAGCACACACAAATTTTTGAGTATTTTTAATGTTTGACAGGAGCCTCCCCGTTTTCTCAGCGTTTCCCCTCTCTGAATTAAATGATTTATCTCCAGATAGTATAAAAAAAAATGTGGTTCTATCCCAATAATTTAGAACGGATGTAACATCAAAACAAGGTAAATGTTCTCAGTCAAACCAGAATATTACTGGTAACCAATAAAATCCTTTGAATAATGGCTTACTGAGGATTCTTAATGGACAACTTTTTGTATACTACCACTGTTCATGCTTTCTCTGTCTAGCAAGTCCTTCATTGCCTAGCATTCCCACAATGACCACCTTCTAATAATGAATTGGATGGTTGTAATTACGATTGGGAGATCGCATTATTTTGAAATTCTAATTAAATGTGGATTCCTTAGTTGGATGATGGTTGCAATCCCAATCCAAGTTATGGAAACAACGTCCCTCCAACGTCTCCAATGAATGGCTTTATGGCATCGAAAACTTATTAATCAATGATGATTTATGATTAGATAAGAAATAGAACCGACTGAGTATAGAGTGATTATGATCTCTCTATTTTTTCTGTACAAGAGTAAGAATATTCTCCATTTGGAGAATCTCTCTCTCTAAAATATTCTAGGGAAAAGGAACTTATGTGTAAGGAAGGTTCTGTCAATTTATTAAAGGCTAATCTAATTATGCCCTTGCATTTTCTCTACTAACTGTAATACTAAAGGATGGGTTGCTCAGCTGTTGGGTTTCCTTGGCATTATGCAAAGCCAAGGGTGATTCCACACTTAAGGTTGTCTATCTCTAATCCTATACCTATCCTATTGCGCATCCAATTTCATTTTAAGAATTTAGCTTCCAGGATACCTTTCCTTACTTGTTTTAGTTCTTATACCTAAGGACGTTCTCGTTCTTCCACCTAAAATACTCTTAGTTTCCACCGTTATACCTTTGAAGACGGGGAAACTTATCTTACTGTTTAACAATGCTAGCATATGAGAGAGTTAGAGATACAAGACTAAAATGGGTGAGGGGACCTGTAGACCTTATTGGGCTTCATTAAACACATACCTTGCATCAAACGGAAAAAATCATACCTTTTTCTAGTGGTGAAATTTTTTCCATGAAAGTAACGACTAGATTAAACAACTCTTCCCTTCCCGATCTAATTGGGGTTGTTAATATTATGGTTAGGTGTATCACACTTGCAACTAATTCATGATGGTATGCTTGTATTAAATTTAATCCTTCTTCTATGATTGATGAACTATATGATCCTGACCCTTACTTTCCATGGATATAGTATCTTTGGTGCACAAAATGAATAATAACTTTTTCCCAATAAAACTTACTTAGTGGAAAAACATTCTGACAACTTATTAGTGACATGGTTTTGGAA
The DNA here is from genome assembly GCA_032191745.1 of Picea mariana. Lineage (NCBI taxonomy): Eukaryota > Viridiplantae > Streptophyta > Pinopsida > Pinales > Pinaceae > Picea > Picea mariana. The sequence goes on from JASDQU011248853.1 coordinate 18,441, forward strand.
AAACACAACCCAATGATATTGAAGTAAATCGAAAGGGACTTTTGTTGCTTAGAATAGGAATATGTTTTAGTTGTTTGTTGATGAGAATGCTCGCGCGTTATTCCATAATGGGATATAGGACTCATTGAGTTTAGACTCATTGTCGCACAAATTTTTGTGCTTTAGATGATAGTTTTAGATTTTGGGCTCTTGTGCAATTGGACTTGGGTCAGGTTCTCAGAATTCTTGCGCAAAAGGGTTTTTGTCCTAATGATAGTTATAAAATTTTAGACGTCTTGCACAATGGATTTTACGTATTAAATGAGTGTCTTAGATTTTAGTCTTCTAATGCGAAATGAAAATTTATATTGATGGATGGCGAAGTTTGGGGACTGGGCCTTGCGCCTTGAAGAACTGATAAATGTTTGCTCCTTGGATATAATATAGTCCTTTATGTGTCGTGCAATTGATTACCCTTGCACCTTGATTAGTTGATGATTAGGATGCATGGACTGATGTGCGTTTCATGGTTCATGGTGACAAGGTGTTGACAATGTGTCATATTGGATGATTAATGCATTATTATTGTTTCGCTGATTTATATGATTGATGTGTCGACGATGTTGACTATTTATTATGATCTGTTAATTTTCCTAACACATCTTTAAAAGAAAAAAAAAATTGACCTATTGTACGTTGCTTGGTTGTCGTAGCGGCAGGGTCGTCACAGTATCAAAGACTCCGAGCTACACCTGGTTTTGAAGTATCACAATGGTCTACATAGGTGCATCCAAACATAGATGGATTTCTTGGACATCTCCTCACTGGGTGTTGCTTACCGATATGTAGTAAAAATTGAGCAAAAATTTAAGAAGCAGAGTATGCAGGGGTTCGGGTTTAAAAATATGCCACAACAGAATCATGGCAAAGGAAACCCTAAATCACAGAACAAAGGACATAGAAAGGAAGTCCAACCTCAAGAGAGCCAGTCCAAGACACATACAAATAAGGGTAACGCGAAGTCTAAGAAAGACACCGAAAAGTGGTGTGATTTCCACAACAACCCTTGACAAAACACAGATGAATGTCACTCGAAACAATCATTGGTGTTTGAGCTCAAAGAAAAAGAATCAGAACCTAACTTGGACTCTGATTCAAAGCTCAATAAAAGGAAACAAATCATCGATGCAGAACCCACTGCTACCATCGTGGCCACAAAAATACAACCAGAAGAATTAGAGGAGCTTGAGGAGGGGGAACATCTCTTCCACTCGCAGATGTGGGTAAAGGGGACCCCACTGCATTTCATCGTTGACAGAGGGAGTGAGAAGAACCTGATCTCAACTGAGATTGTCAAGAGATTGAAGCTACCAACGATACCACACCCCCAACCATACACCATCAGATCGTTGAGCTGGGGATGAAACATCCATGGAACTCCGCAATTAAGCATGCTCAAGCTAGAGTGGTACTGGGATGGGTGACTGCTCGGGAAGTCTTATTGTTTTACATTCCTATCGAATTTTATAAACTTATATTAATTTATCCCACATGCATCATGGGAGTTATTCTCCTCTCACTCTCTCATATATAATTGAGGTGAAGGATGCCCTTTAAGCATGCAATGTAGTGTTATGTGAAGCTTCTAGCAAATGAAGCGTAGCCAACATCTCTTTCTTTTTAGAGATAAGCTACCCCATTCTGCCAATTTGTGTTCTACAATGTTTTTCTATCTTATTCATTAATAGAAGTTGGGTTTCACTATATTTCTGTGTTTCTTGCAACATCTCTATGTATTTACTTGTTATATCTCTGCTATATTTCTGTCTTCATGTCGTTCTCAAAATAATATGGATCATCTATTATTCCTTTTTTTAATTCACATGGATTGTTTCATGCTTTCTCTAGAAAATTTTGGGCCCAAAGGAGGTGCCTATAGACTTCTAAGTCTAATGAAAATAAATTTTGCATGCAACCATATCATCATGTGTGTGTAGTGCACAACCTAAGTGTTTTTCTTATGGTGCATCATCCAATAAGTGCATTGCTTATGTCCATTGATTAATGTGTTGTTTAAATGCATTGTTTATGTTGTGTTGCATATGAAACATCACTTATATGTGTTTCTAAAAAGAGTCACATATGGTGTGTGAGTGGGTCACACTTAACCCATGTATATAATCCACACACTTTCAACCCACTCACCAAAGTTGCATTCAAATAAGAGACACACTTAACATTCTCAAGAGAGAGAATAAAATGATAATGATGAGATTATGTGTATTTATTATGTTAGTGACTTATATGTGTCACGTGGTTTAATCCTTTCCTATATAAGAAGGGAAGGGATTTCATATATTACACATTGTATATATCATTAAGAGATCTTCATTGAGGTATCTATTTGCCTTAATTGGATTTTAGAGTAATTTTTTTCGGCATTAAGAAGTTGATGTGTTATTTCAATTATTTATTTTACAGTATAATATATATTTTTTACCACCCCACCACTTACCAAAAATGTTAGTAGGGTAATTGGTAAGTCAGTAGGATAGTATGCCAAAAGGGACAAATTTGAATCTCTTACGACCATTTGGTACATTCAACACTTGTGAAGTTTGGGTGAAACCTTGTAACCTGCACAGAGAACCTAGCTAGAGAAATTCACACAAATCTTGCAAAAGAAACACACACACACACACACACACACACACACACACACACACAGAGAGAGAGAGAGAGAGAGAGAGAGAGAGAGATAATTGTATTAACCGAAACGTAGACTAAAGTATAAATACATGAAATACTCTAAATAGCCAAGTGAATGCACCCTAGATAGGATCTAAAATGATATGAAGTTCCATAATAGTGATCTAGAGTGATCTGAACACTCACTGACAGAAACCAGAGTAATTTTCCACCTAGTCTAAGCTAATTGGTCCATGCAATCAACAATTAACTAATTCACACATGTGGAGGTGAGAGAAAATAATTCATGCACATGATATGCACCCTCTTAGCTATATACATGTGATATGTGCCCTCTCAGTGAGAAATTTGAGGTGTGATAAAAACCGAGGTTTCCATGCATGAGTTGCCTCCACTAGTCTAACTAAGTCAAAATTGAAGAGGAGAATTGCCCCTATTTTTAGGAGGTGCCCTAATTTTTAGGATATTCCCTAAAATATAGGGAATATTCAATGAGAGAGAATATTCTCATCCACCTCAACATTAGACTAGCAAATTTAGGAAAAATAATTACTTGGTGAGTGTAATATCTCCAACACCCCCCATGAACACTACTAGGGTGTAAATAAAGAATGGGTCCTGACAACAAGGCCATGTTAGGTTCCCATTGTACAATTTACCTAATGAATGAACAATGAAGAAAGAGGAAAAAGGGAAAACCTCATGGAAAAAACCCTCCCTCAAAGTACAATGCATCAAAAAATGAACAAGGAAATAAAGATAACTGCTTAACAACCATGTCCTTCACTCCAAGGAGACCTCACAAATGTGCAAGTTTATGCTTGGTGAAGATTTTGTTGAAGACATAGATGTATGTATGGATCTGATGAAGTGGATTCACTAGTGAGATGTCCACATATATCCACTTTTTCTTATTGGAAATAAGAAGATCCAAATCCCATACCATGTGAAAGAAACCAATGTTTCTCCTCATAAGCTCTGACACCATGTGAAGTTTGGGTGAATCCTTGAAACCTGCACAAAGATTATAGCTAGAGAAATTCACACAAATCTTGCAAGAGGGAGAGAGAGAGAGAAAATAATGAATGAATTGTATTAACCAAATGGTATAATGAAGTATAAATACATGAAATAATATACATGGCTAAGTGAATGTGCCCTAGATAGGATCTAGAGTGATATGGAGCACCATAGTAGTGATCTAGAGTGATTTGAACACTCATTGACAAAAACCAGAGTAATATGCTACCTAGTCTAAGTTAACTGGTCCATGCAATCAACAATTAACTGAGTCACACGCGTGAAGGTGAGATAAACTAATGCATGCACATGATATATTCCCTCCTCGTTGTATGCATGTGAGATGCACCCTCTTGGTGAGAAAACTGAGGTGAACATGCAACTTTTGGTGATAAAAACCAAGGTTGCCATGCATGAGTTGCCTCCACTAGTCAAATTGAACTCTAGCCAAGTCAAGACTAAAGAGGAGAAGCACTCCTATTTTTTAAGAGCCCCCCCTATTTTGTAGGACATTCCCTAAAAAATAGGGACTATTCAACGTGAGAGGATATTCTCACCTACCTCAACATTAGACTAGCAAAATTAGGAAAAATAATAACTAGGTGAATGTGTTTAATATCTCCAACAATATTGAAATGGTATACATAACACTTCTAGGCGTCTTCTTTTATGTCTCAAATTGAAGCTCTTGAGACACAAAAAAAAAAAAATTAAATGCAAAGTGACATGTAAACTGGGACACAAAATGAGAAACAAATTAATACTAAAAGAAAAATTAATACACAAACTAAGAAGTCGAGCAAAATTAAGATATAAATTGAGGTCAAAATTGAGACCTAAATTTAAGACAATAAAAAAAATCTATAAACAATAAATTCTAAAACAATGAAATAAAAATATATCAATGCAATTATTGTCTTTTGAATTTACTATTTAACATTTACACAAAAAGTAAAAACAACTTTATAAAACAATACTTCATCATCTCTTCATAAAGTATGGTAAATCAATAATATGATATGTTATCTCTTTTTGTTATTTTAATTTCCAATTATTCAAAAACGTCAATGTTACGATTCTACATTAAATATGCACTTTTACATGGAAGATTGTAAAAGCACAATCATCCTATTTATTCATGCATTAAAAGGAAGAATGTAAACATACCATATTATATTTGTTCATGCAAATTAGACAAAGGTTTATAAATCCTTATTTTTATTCTAACAACTTGAATTGCACTGAAAGGACTCTTACATTGCACCGAAAGGACTCTTACATTGCATTACATAGAGTGGAAATATGATTTACTCTTTTAGTTGGTTGCAGATTCTTGCTTGTTATCTTAGTATGTGTCACTCAAAAGGTCACTTGCATATTTATTATTGAGGATTTGCTTGTTATCTTAGTATGTGTCACTCAAAGGTCACTTGCATATTTATTATTGAGGATTGGTGTTGTAGAAAAATATTGTGATTGGTGTTGTAGAAAAATATTTCAAGTAAATTTCAAAATGTCCTTTTTGTTGAGGTTTTATGGTATATCTAGGTTGTGTATTTGGATGTTGAATATGTACATTGTTTTTTGTGTTGTGACAAATATGATATTTGTTGGATAGAGAAATTTGGTAAAAAGATATAAAATATAAGTTTCAAGTAGTAAACCAAATGAGATTATGAGAAGAATTGAAGCATGAGTGTTGTTGTACGTAATTTGACTATCATTGTTAGGGTTCTAGTATGCTTTCAACCATTGTGATATTTCTTAATGATTTGTGTTGTTATCTCTCGTTTCTTTTCGAATATATTTCAATTCATATATTATATATTTTTTTCTAAGGAAAATTTCATCATATATTCATCTCGATCCTCCTATAAATCACACTTTCCATATATGTCTTTGATATACTCCTCTTCAACATGTCCCCAAAGTTTCAACCTTTGGAATGCTTCACATTCTTCATGTATTTGTTTTAACTTGGTTATATAGAAGTAATAGTTTTGTATGGATTATTTCAATGTATGAATAACCTTGATGTACCTTAGAAATTCTTCAATTTCAAGTAACCACTTCTTGTTATGTTCTTCATACAACATAACAAATTCAAAAAAACTTACAAAATAAGCTTCTTCCACATAAGTTGCATATAAACGTAGATATGCCTCAATGATGTGGTCTAATATATACATGTTAAATACAATATTCCACTTGTAGTGATTCATAATAGAAAAACCCTTAAACTTCAAAATAACAAATGAATCCACAATATAGAGAAAACCCTTATAGTAGGGTAAAACGATCAATTACTCCTTATGGAAGGAATCACACACAAATCATGCTTGTTACAATACAATCCAACACGATAAATGCACTTATATACATTTGTATATATACTTTTTCATCAAGGTGATTACACCAACTACCCCTCATTTTTACATGTATTACCCACCGACTACCTAGTGGACCTTATTCAATATGTATGGTCCATTACATTAATTAATGCTTTCAAAAACCAACAAATTAGTGGGCCTTATTCCATGAGTGCGGCCACAATACATTAATTATGCTCCTTAGATACCTAATATTATAATTGTTATCCTCCCTAAGCACCTACCTATGTACATTACACCCCCCCTTCCTCAGAATATATGAATGAAGGACAATTCAAATTGTCAACCCCAATAGTAGTTGGTAATCCATTGTGACTTGGCTAGACTTGAACCTTAACTAGATTAGAACCAAATACCTGACAACAAACTATGTTTGAAAATAATATGTTCAAATTGAATGAGCTAACCCATAATTAATGTATTATCTACCTTTTGGTGTCCAAAATCAAAATTTATTGTTACCTTTAATTATTTCACATTATGAATATTTCATCATTTTGATCATTTTCAATGTTTACCTTATTTAATCTATTGTATATTTTTCATTTTTTTATAGTCAACATACTTGATTTTACTTATAATTAATTTTCCTTGGTTAACTTTACTTCTTATAATTATTTTTCCTTGGTTTACTGGTTTGCATATCGAAATTGCATGGTTTATTTTGTTTTAAGTATCTATTAATGTGTGATCTTGTTTCTTAAATTTTCTCCTACTGAAAACACTAATAACCAAAAATATCACATATCCATATTTAAGAAAACATTAATAACAAAAACATGACATATCCATGTTTACAAAAACATTAATAACAAAAAACATGACATATCCATATTTACTAAAAAAAAAAACACTAAAATAACAAAAAATAAATATCCATATTTATATCACTTGATTGTTTTATATCATTTAAAAT